>CM059273.1:8743000-8763000 GCA_030347295.1 Setipinna tenuifilis | reverse complement strand
TTTTCTTTTTTTCATCTGGCTTAACCTGCTCTCAGTCCCGGTCCGTTTGGTAGTGTGTGTCTGCGAAGTGCTCACCAGTCAACACCAGTGTGCCATTTTGGACCCGTCAAACCCAGTTAGAGCTGGCATCTGAATCGTCTGGGCTAGTGTCCCTGTCGAGACCTCTATGATATCCTCACACTGTTTTTAGCACCTTGGCCTTAAGCCGCTTTCTGGCCTCATCGCTCAGCTGTGCTGTCCGAGCCCTTCCGGGCCAAATTACATAAGTGTGGTCGACTCTCTGGAGGAGCTGAGCAGGGGACACAGGGGCACTATTATAGTGCTTCTAGACGACTGGGTCAATGTCACTGTTGTAGTGTCCAGAGAGAGCGAGCCTGATGCTAACAGGATAGTAATATGACAATAGTAATAGTAATGAGCCTGATAGTAATAGAACAGTAGTAGGGGAATAGTAATAGTAATAAGCCTGCTGGTAAAATAATAGTAATAGAATTGTAGTAATAGTAATCAGCCTGATAGTAACAGGATAGTAATAGGACAATAGTAATAGTAATTAGACTGATGGTAATAGACCAGTAGTAGAGTAATAGTCTGATAGTAATATAATTGTAATAGTAATGAGACTGATGGTAATAGGACCGTTGTTTTTTGTAATTTTGATGTGTACTGCAGGGTGTACTCCATTTTGTTGCCTGCTATTGATGGTAATGTCTTGGTGTAGTCATTTTCAGAGGACTGTAAATCTGTACTGCTATACAAGCTGTACATTGCCTCCTCTGAAATATATCCAGGATTCATTTCTGTTGTAATGTTCCTTAAAAAGGTCTAATAATTGTTTTGCTAAAATCTTAGGGGGAGGGTACTCACTTTTGTGACATGCTATACGTATACTGACAGGTATATCTGCTTCAGTGGGTGGGTGGGTGGGGGGGGGTCGCAGCTGGAAGGTCCTTCTGCTCTGCTGCTCTGAGGAGACACCATAATTGTCACGACGACAATTATCACCAAAAACAAAGCGTCAAATTGCAGGCACGGTGCCGAGAGTTACCAAAACAGTAGTCATGCACAGGCTCAGGGGAGCCATCTATTTAGAGTTGCGGTTATGCCATAGGGGATCCGTGTGTGTATGCTGTTTTGCCTCGCTCGTGTGTTTGTGTTTGTGTATTGGGAAGCCCCTGGGATTAATCACATGGTTGGGTGGGGATAATAATAGTCGTCAGCGGTGATATATTGCCCAAGAACCATGGAATGATGCTTACATTTAACTTAATTCTTAAGGCATTTGTTTACTTTCCCCGATGATGGATTTGTCTCGTTTGTCACGCCAAAACAAATAATCAAATATGGCTCTCGAAAAGCCATTTACTCGCAGTAGGGAAGACGGCGCAGAGGGGGGACCTCCTACGGTGAAGTGGCCTCGCCGATTTATCAAAAACGCACAGCATCCAATCTGATACAGAATGACGTCATTAAAAAAAACCCGATCGCGATCGATGATTAATGTCCACACCGTGGCGGTCACACCTGTGCATTCAGGAGAAGAAGAATGCTCTCCTTCCCAGAGGCCATAAATCATCTCTGGCCTTCATCTTTGGCCCAGACTGGGCTCTGTTTGGGTGTAAACACGAGGCGGCGTTTAGTCAGCACATGAGCCATGCCGAAGCCTCCCGAAGCATGATGGGATTTTTATGGCTTCTCATTTGTTTTTATTGAACGTACCTGGGACAGACAGGTACAGGCAGCTGGCGCGGGTCCAGGGCGATGAGCTCATTGTGTGTAGGGGCTTTGGGGAATAAAAGTCTCATCAAAGGTTGGTTATCAGATACGTCAGATAGGCCTGTAGGCTGCCTTGGTCAGAAACCGTCAGAGATTAGACACAGACAAAAGAAAAACACACAACTAATACAAAATACAAAATAATATTAAATAATTTGACAGTGAGCCACTGTTGCCCTGAGGATGACAAACATCTCTTTAGTCATTTACAGTAAGCTAAGCACCAATGCATGCTGGGACCCAGGGGCCAGGGATGGTTTGGAGAGTCTCGTGTCACAACCTTAACTTCAACTTTTAAAAGAATAAATAAAGGAAAATCGATGTGCAGCAGGTAATTGCATGTCTTATAAAAATATACTGTTAAGACGGATGACAAGATAGATAGATGGTAAACACAGCACAATACAGACAAAACAGACATACACAGATATATTTTAAGAGGGCAATAGGGTAAGTAATAAATACACATAGACAGCACTCAGGTACTCAGACACATGACCCAAATGGAGATACTACCCCCCTTCCCTCCCGCACAAAGGGGTAGATAAGCTCTCTTTTATATACATTTTTATTACAGACACAGGTCTATATAACACACCATACAGTATAAGTGATACACAAAGGTATAAAAAAAATACAAAACTACAGAAATGTGAACATTATTAGATATACAAGCCACTGCACCAATGCCGCCTTAGCCTAGAAGTAAATCTATAGCAGCTTTTTATTTATAAATATGGCACAGGTGTCTTTGTACGACTGTCCGTCCTGGGAAGATCTGATTCCTGTCATAATCACTGATTTAGTGTTGGCATGAATCCCGAGTCTCACCACTGAGTGTACGTACAATGAAACCGGAGACCATAATAGCTCAGGGCCAATGTGCAGCATGCGTGTATACGTTTTCAGTTAACCCCCACTATTAGCTTACCCTAATTTGGGACAGGTGGACAATGCTGACCTCAAAAAACCTCTGTTATGCCTCTGTTAGAGCCGCAAAGACATTAGCGAACACTGATGTACAGTTAAGAGACGGTCTCTGACGTTCTTCCTGCCTGCAGGGTCATTATAGTGCTCTTAAATCCGCGCGGTGCATTTGCGCTGCTTTACGCTGGTGCTTATAGAGAGCTTGATGACACTGCAGCCACTTTCAAACAGCTGTGGTGTTATGTAACACAGCACAGCACCGCGCTACGATATCTGTACCAGTAAAATGAAACCGCTTTGCTGAGCATCACTGACTTTAATTTGTTTGATCACCGAGGAGTGGAATATGGAGTGTCATGAATCAGAATCAATTGACCTTCAGTTCACAGCATCAGTAAGCCCTGAGTTTTTTTAATGCCTTTTTTTCCCCCTGTGTTGTGTTGTTAATATATGTAAGTGCAGAATTTATGTTGTGATGTCTGCTTTGTGTTTTTCTCCTCATTTATTTCTGGCTGACTTGTTCTAGCTAGAAGTACAAAGCAGCCTTTTATTCACCCTTTTAAAAAACGTGACTGCAGGGCGTTGTGGCTGTTGCTCACAAACATAAAGTGTTTCTTACTCTTACACTAGTCCTGTTCAAGGCTCCCAGTCCAGTAACGGCTAAGAAGAGCTAAAGCAGTCTGAGGCATCCCTCTCTGTCTCTGTCTGTCTGTTTCTCTCTCTCCCCTGCTCTCTCTCTCTGTCTTTCGTTACAGCTGGTTTCCTTTGATTTGTGTACCATCAGCTGCAAGCTTGGCGTTTTTACCCACCTGGGGCTTCACGCTGGTGGAAAGTTGGCAGGGATGATTCGATTATTTCCCTCCGTTTCCCTGAGAGAGCACCGAAGAACACACCTTCGCTCATCTTCCCTTTTTGGCCCAGGGCGAACGTCAGGCCTTGATGAGCTTCTGAGAAGCTTGTTTTGGGGGTGGGGGGGTGTGTGTGGGGAGGTGATGAGTGTTGCACCAGTCAAGCTGTTGCATTTTCATCCTTTGTGCTCGGCAAGTCCTAACAATGCGCTCTTTTGTTTTTACGGCGAGCACGGCAGTGAGTAAGTCAGTCAGTGGCGGCGTGAAGCAGCCGTCGGCTGCATACTCATCTCTGCAAGTGGTGCCCCTTTTTTGAATGGGAGGAAACGTCTCATGACTAGGCTTTCAGAGCGGGGAGGAAAAAGACAGTCTTTTGTAAAAGCTGGGCTTTCCATTTCCCTCCACCAGTTGCGGAAAACCCAGAGGGGAATTCGAGGAATCCCAGAGGCTCAGTGGATGTGATTGTACGCACTGTGACTGATGCGTTTCTTGGCATTCTGTACCCAAAGCTAGTGCCTTCTGTCCACACATAAACAATTGACCACCGTGTTGAAAAATAAAGTCATTGTTGAGGAGTTTCGTTACTTGTCGAAACCAGAAATGAAATGTGGCTTCTTCTGAAACGGACACAGACTGTAAAAGGACTGTACTGTCCCAGAAGTTTAGGTCATCCATGGGATTTTTTTTTCTTCTTCCTGGTCTTTGATTCGGGACATTTATATAAGAGCAGCAGTTCCTCTTCAGTAACTGACATGTGGTTGTGTTTACACACGTTCAGATTAGTCTCTAAACGGTGGCATTTGCCCTCCTTTTCGACTAAGTGTTTACATGTTTCTGCTCTTTGGACGAACGGGATGATGAATCAGTCCCTCTCAAGTGGAGCAGAGCAGAGCTGTGCTGGCTGTGGTGGTCGCGGCAGTGATGGTGGGTGTTTTCCCTGGTTTTGACTGGTCGCCATACAGTAAGCCCTTGCTCAGTGAGCAGGGCTGGCTTGTGTTTGTGCTCGCTCACTGGGAGGACCGTTTCCTCCGCTGCCGCTATTGTTCTTGCCCAGAGAGAGAGGAGAGAGAGGTGTTACAAGCTGGAAGCCTCAGCCTCGTCTGTCCTCCTCAGAGTGAGCGAAGCCTGAGCTCTCCCTCTCCCTCCCTCCAAGCGCTGAGGCTCTGGGCTCTGGGCTTGCGTTTGTGTCACGACGCTCATTGTTGTGGCCGGATAATGGCACCGTCAGGGGAGGTCAGCCCACGCCTTAGCAACATGATCCGGCGCTAGCACCTGGAGCCCTCCAGGAAGCCCATATGACATGACCCTCGTGCCATTAAAAAATCTCTCTCTCTTCTCCTCCTCTCTCTACGCCCTACTTTCGTTGGAAGAGTGGTGTGGCATTGAGTTAACATGCGACTCACATTACTTTTGATTTGTGGTTAGGTTTATGAGGAGAGCAGGCACAAGGGTGTGGTACTTGATAAAGATTCACACACACACACACACACACACACACACACACACACACAGGCAGGGCCACACACATTGTCATTTCGGGAAACTCCATTATATTCATGTTTTGATGGCTTATCTTAACAGAGGAGCAAAGAGCACACTAATCATACTGAATAAAACTCGCTAATCTATTAACTATATATTTGTATAGGCCCATAATACCTTTAAAATCCTGTCAGATTAATCATAAAGTTGTGTTTAATCATAAAAGAACAATTTGTTCTTTCATTAAATGGAACAGCAAGCTTGTCAGAATGTAGATAAGAGACTAGTATGTAACTGCAGAGTGTTGGCACACATTGTATTAAGTTTTATTTTATGGCACATATTGTATTAAGTTTTATTTTATGGTATGATTAGATTTGAACACTGTGACACATTGCGATGTGACTAAGTCTGTCTGTGGCCTGAACTGATAAATGTGGTGATTGTTTTGGCCAAAGTGCTTTGCAGCAAGTGCACTTCCCTCTCAAAAGCTCATGGGGAAATCTTTCTCTACAGTGCACTCCATGTCCCATTATAATGACAACCGCATTCATGATTAAGGGATTAGAAGTCAGTGATATGTGTGGAATAGGATTGTTTATGTGTTTAGAGTGTGCGTGCGCGTGCATGTGTATGTGTACGTGTGTGTGTGTATGTGCGTGTGCGCATGACTGCGTTTGTGTGTGTATTTTTGTGTATGTGTGCGTGTGTTTTGTTTGTGTGCATGTCTGTCTGTGTGTGTGTGTGTGTGTGCGCATGTCTCTGTGTGTGTGTGTGTGTTCTGCGGGATGCTCAGATCTGTGCTGAGAGCCTGAATGAGAGGAAATTGGCGATTACATAAGGAGGGAGCATTTTGAGACGGCGAGAGGAAGTGGGCCCTGTGTCCACTTTACTCTCACTTCTGCTCCTTATCCGTCCTGCCATCATGTGCATCCTCCGCGTTCCCTCTGACAGCCCACTACTGCCTCTGCTTTGAATTTTACGAGAAGTGTAAAAAAATACACGTTTACATATATAAATATATAGGCAGTTCCCTGGAAACTTCCCACAATGGAACCCACCTATAATGGAAATATAAATGGCACTGTATTTGTATGATTTGAATGATTACATGAAATTTCAGCACTTGCTGTGTTTGGCTGTAGAACCTGCATGAAATATTATTTTGCTCACGTTTGGTCACATCCATGAACTTATCTGCCAAAAGTGTTGATGGATGCTTTCTTAAAAGTATGTTTTGGATGAGTGCAAGTTAATTTACTGGACCAAGTGCAGTGCAAGCAATGCTTGGCCGATTCCGCTGTAAGTGGGCAGGCCCCACTCTGTTGTTGCCATGTGGTGAGGTGTGATTACGTACATACACACACACACACACACATGCATGCATGCACACACACTCATGCATACACACACACATGCATGCCCACACTCATGCATGCACACACACCCGCATGCATGCACACACGCACGCACGCACACATACACACATACACACACACACACACACACACACACACACACACACACACACACACACTTTTTGTGAAGCACTTTGGCTTCACATCTGTTGTTTTTAAAACATTCTATAAAAATAAATGACTGGACTTGATTGCATGAAACATCTGCCAAATATGTAAGGATATTTTTCTTTTAAATCGCATGAGTTGCACGAAATGAAAGTAAGTTCAATTGGTGGTTTAGTCGAGCACGTGCCAGTCCAGTGTGGCTCCAGCGTGTCCACATGGCCATGCGGTTAGGCTAGGTTAGGTTAGGTTAGGTGAGATAGGATCAGCGGATCCTGGGGAAGGACAGCTCTTATGCAGGGATCCCTGATGAACTCCTTTGTTTATATCTGTTCTTCCTCCCCCTCTCTCTGCAGCTGGATAACATCCTCTACCCCCCCTCCATGCCCTTCCGCAAGACCAGCAACCCGGAGGTGTCGTGTGGCTCGGGTGCGGTGGCCCTCAAGTTCAAACGGCAGCTGAGCGAGGACGGCAGGCAGCTACGCAGGGGGAGCCTCGGGGGGGCACTCACAGGTGAGTGGAGCACTCATGGGGGGGGGTGGGGGTGGGGGGCACTCACAGGTGGGTGCAGTATTTGTAGGGAGGGGGGTATAACAATGCCACTACATAATGAGGGACATGACGCATCTGGGGGGTGCAGATGCAGGCAGACAGGCAGGCAGACAGGCAGGCAGGCAGACAGGCAGGCAGGCAGACAGGCAGACAGGCAGACAGGCAGGCAGGCAGGCAGGCACTCTTAGAAAGACTATCAGGCACTCCTGGACACACAGACAGACACACAGACAGACAAAAGGCATGCGCAGACACACACAGACAGACCGAAAGGGACACTCAGAGACATGGACAGACAGACAGAGACTTTGAGAGAGACTGTCAGGCACTCGTAGGCAGACAGACAGACAGACAGACAGACAGGCGCTCCCAGACAGCCAATCATGGGCAAACATATTGACAGGGTGGGTTAAACAATGGCATGGACAGACAGACAGACAGACAGACAGACAGACAGACAGACAGACAGACAGACAGACAGACAGACAGACAGACAGACAGACAGTAGGCAGCAATAGATACACAGATGGCAAATTACAGACAGACAGCAACACACTTCAAAAAGAGATAAAGAGTTAGTTACAGAATGTCTGACATTGTTACGCTCAGACAAACAGATCTGTGGGCACACTTGGCCTGACTGATAAAGAAAAAAAGGGAACAAAGGACAGAATGGAATGCGCTCTCTCTCTCTCTCTCTCTCTCTCTCTCTCTCTCTCTGACACACACACACACACACACACACACACGCACATAATAGAATGCACAGACACACTCACACACATAATGGAATGCACACACACACACAGACAAAAGTCAACCTATGTGAGCAAGATGTAGCTTTCGTGTGGCAGTTCCTCAAACGTGTGCTGCGTTCTTAATTTGACATGAAACCCATACCTAAACAAGGCACAAATGTAGACTGCAGCCCAAGTTGGTTTGTTTTGACTTGATAAAGGCAATCTGGAAAATTCTGTTGCACGTGCTTAAAACGTGTGCTCTCTTTTACTGCCACACAGTGCATTCAAGTCTGAGCACAAATATTTCAAAAATTCGGTCAAAATCTCCTCTGAGAATGGTAATGTTTTTTAACGGTATGGTGATAAGTAGGCATTTCCCAGCCCCTTGTAGAGGATGCCTGAAAGGAAACCATCTCGCGAAGAGAGAGAATCACCATTTTCCTAGCACACATCCTGTTTTCTCTCCCGCCCGGCTCCTCACCGCTGCGCTCTTTGGTCTCTGGTACTGTACAGGATGCAACTGCAGGGCCCGCTGTCACCCAGGGAGAGAAAATGAAAGAGACAGGAGGAAGGATGAAGAGAAAAAGAGAGAGAGGGAGAGAGAGAAAGAGACAAAAAAGAGGTTTACGGGTAAAGGTGTTTCATCCTGCTTTAGAGCTTTGCAGAGGAGTGTTTGATGTTGTTCAGTGCTAACCTATGGCCTGTAGTTTACTCCAGTAGGGAGACGGGCCGTCCTCACATCCCAAAACACATGGGGTAGCATGGGATGCAGATGCAGATGCAAATGGCAGATGGTAGGCAGATGAGAGTCAGATGAAGATTATAAATTAGATTCCCAAAGGCCGCACACAGATGAAATGTGCATCTTACCTGAACTGTAAACTGCTGGGCTTTAGATGAGTAGACACACAGAAATAGAAATACAAAGGGCCCCTTGAAGCAGATAACATATGAAGGCAAACAGAGATAATCTCGGTGGTAAAGATGCGTGAAAGTCTCCCATACCGACTGCTCACCCTCACTCTCACTCTCAGTCTGTCCCCCTCTCAGTCTGTCTCTGCTCCTGTACCACTTCCCCTCATCAAAGACTCAGCACACACAAGCGCAGGGAAAGGGGATGAATTTCAAACGTCTTTGTTGATGAAAGGCGTTATGAATAAAGATGGATTTACAGACCGTCTCTCTCTCTCTCTCTCGGGGGCGCAGACGGAGGGAATGGAGTGTTGCTGATAAAGACAGGCTGCTGCTGTTGTTGTGTATGGTGCTGCTCAGTCAGCCCTGACACTGTTGTGTGCTATGGAGAGGGCAGAGGCAGACAATACAGAATAACAAGAATTTATGTTTGCACTGGAGAGAGAGTTGCTTTTAATCTCATTGTACATGTCTACAATGACCGTAAAAGGCATTCTATTGTATTGCATTGTATTGTATTCTAATATATGCCACTCTCACTTTTTCCCTTGCTCCTAAACGTTGTTTGAAAAATGCATGCCTGTGTGATGGCCCTCATTGGACGCGTATGCTTTCGAGACCTGACAGGAGCGCGGCATTGTTGAGTTGTGATGACCCCATTCACA
The DNA here is from genome assembly GCA_030347295.1 of Setipinna tenuifilis. Taxonomy (NCBI): domain Eukaryota; kingdom Metazoa; phylum Chordata; class Actinopteri; order Clupeiformes; family Engraulidae; genus Setipinna; species Setipinna tenuifilis. The sequence goes on along the minus strand of CM059273.1, from coordinate 8,753,575 downwards.
GAGGTGATTTGCACACATGTACAGCACACATGTACAGCCTGGCAGCTTTCAAGGGCCTTTTGACAATCAAGCGTCTCGGTGGGGGGCTAGATACCCAAATATGCCCAGCTGCTGGACGAGAGGACCATGATGAGGGATGAGGATTGAGGTTGACTCGCAGGAGGAAGAGGAGGAGTTGATGAAGATGATGAAGCTTGAGGACAGTGACCGCAAGGATGATGATGACGATGAATCTGAGGACAGTGACAGCAGTGATTAAGATGATGGTTATGATGATGGTGGTGATGATGGTAATGATGATGATGACACTGATGATGATGCTGATGGTGGTGGTGGTGATGATGTTGAGGAGAATGACAGGGGTAAGACAGATCCTTTTGGAACTGTTTGGTGAAATATGATGCATTGAATGGCTTATACATATTGATGAGTTTAAGATGATGGCAGATGGGGAGATGCTGAAATGTGTGTCTTGGGTCTTTACATACATCAAAGAATTCATGTCAGTTTCTGAATGTCATTTTAATATAAATTGAAGAGCTCGTGTCAGTTTTCTGAATGTAGTTTTAATATTAAAGACCTAACGTCGGTCTCTCGAATATATATTCTGCATATGAATCAGAGAGCTGCTGCCAGTGTCTGTATGCGTCAGTGTCTTTAGTATGTTTCTGTAGTTCTGTTTGTGCTGCTGCCGTTCCACTTGCAGAGGTAGAAACAATCAGTGCATGATTGTTATGCATCTACGTGATGTTACCAAAGGGAGTGTTTGTTAGGCCTCAAATTGAAGCAATATAATGAGGAGCATTGTGCGGCAGGCTGATTACCTATCCCTCAAATTGCACCTTTCCACTGTCTGGCGTCGCTCTTAACTGGATATTGTCAGTGTCAGACCTAGGACATGATGTTTTGTTTTTTTTTTTTTGTACGCCCAAAGTTAATTTCCTTCTTCTTTTTTTTTTCTCGCTGCACCCAGTCTAAATCACCTTCTGAACAACCATGACCGCCATGAAATGTACTGGCTAATGTTGTTTTCAGTCTGTGGGCGTGCCTTGAATAGAGCAGACAACCTTTTCACTCGCGCCATGGTTTTGGGTCACCCCAGGTGAAGTGTCCCACTCAGGCCGCCGTAGCCTAATCTAGTCTGACACCCAGAGAAAGGACACAATATAACCCCCTGGAGGGTCCAGTAGAAGGTCACGTCTTGTAAGAGTCATCCATTTTGGAAGGGGGAAAGGTGAAAGTTTGTTGCCAGGCAACAGCCCCTGTAGCCTCACTGAAAAGCCTGCGCTTGAGGTGTGTGTGTCTGTGTGTGATGCTGCAAGAAGATTGTGGCTGCCTAACGTGTGTCATGTCACAGGCAAACTCTCTGCAGCGGTGGAGACCAGATGTCAAGTATCTCACAAGCTCCAGTGCTTGGTTGAGATTAGTTGTTGTTACTGAGCTAAAACCCTCCCTCTTCTTCCCCATCTGTAGTCTGCAGTCTCTTTCCTGCTTTAAATAAAATAAATAAAACAAGCATGGCGCATGGCTCATGGCTCAGGACTGACGTAGGCAGAGGAGCAGTGTGGCAGCTCCATTAAAAATGGATTTGCGGATGGAGGTTCGTGTAGCGGTGAAATCCATCTTTCTCTGTCCTTAGTGTGTCCCTTTGTCCTCAGTTCCCTGGCACTGACATCACAAGCAATGCTTTTGATAGGATGGAGGTATTAACATTGGGCATTACACTATTTGTGTGTTAATCCACCCAACTCTGTGCCCTACTCCGATGCAGGGCTGTTTTAGGGGTTAGCTCAGGTTTTAATTATAATTTCCACTTGAAATGTTGGAGTGCAGGGAAGGGTGGGGGGTGGACGTAAAAAAACCATGTAGTACAGATGTTTTGTGACTTCAGCTCTGTGACTTCAATCAAGACAGACATACTCGTAAGCCCGGTGTGTGTCGTTAATCCCAGACTACTCGGTTTAATCCAGTTCTCCTCCATATTAAGTGTGTACTTTGATCCCCGTACAGCACCGTGCTGTTATTGCCAAGGCCTGGCACACAGAAGCGGCTCCTCTGCTCCTCTGCTCCCAGTGCTGAGGGCTGACTGGCTGGCGGGAGTGCCGACTGGTGGTCTTGGCTGTCTGCCTGCTGCCATCTAGCTTCAGCTGTCTGTAGCTGTTCTCCATCTGAGCCCATCGACCTGCACTGGGATGTTCACTGAACACAGAAAAATGATGGATTGATGGATTGATTTAAGCTTTTTCTTTAAGCTTATGCCCTTGATACTTATTTCCTGAAAATAAGGGGCCAGATGTGTTTATGTGTGTCCTGTATATCTGTATATTTTTTAACTACTGGCTGTGAAACCAGTTGTGGAGTAGTCTGGAACAGTTGAACGCTGGTGAAAAGCCATTTTGTTGAGAAAACTGTTGCATATGTTGCATATCTTACTCAATGCCTTTGCCTTAAAAAAAGCAGAAGTCTGGAAGAAATGTATAGTAAAGTTTGCTAATCGTTGTCACACCCAGCTTGTGTTAAGCAATGGGATGTTTACTGGAGCTCATGTTCAGCAGTGTGACTGTGGTGTAATGTCCGAAAGCACATTAGCAGTGGTGCAAGTGGCTCTTGTATCCACAGTGAACCAATGAACTTTTAAAAGTCTGTTGACAACACTTTCTCATGGATGGATACAGTGATGGGGACTGTCATAGTGATTTAGAATAGGGAATAAGAGCTGCCTACGTGATTTGAATGGTTTCTGCATTTAAATCCTTATCGTTTATTTTAAAATAATGAAGCTCTCCAATTGCCTCATATGGTGCATCTGCCTGTCTCCATTAATTGATGGCCAGTACACTTTCATCTACTAATGACTGTTTAATCTAATGGGCGAATGGTTGTTCATCATCAGACCTTCCTGAGAATAGTAATACAAATAGCTGTTAGGCTGTGTTTGCAAAAGGAACACTTAAAGGTCAACATTCCTGTTAAAAAAACAATTAGTCATTGATAAATAATGTTTTTAACATCCTACTTTTACTATCCATATAATAATATGCAGTGTCATAATTATTTTAGTCGCAGTTTTGTATGAACTATTTGCGTGGCTGCTAAGAAACGAAAACCAAATCTGCACGTTCGGAAATCTTCGGACATCTCCGGTGGATGACGTATTCACAGGGAGTAGAAAAGCTCGGTGGTGGTGTTCTCGCTTCATTCATTGATAGTTGTAGTAAAGTTTTTATATTCGTGCCGGTTAATTATTTCAACCATGCCTAATTATTGTGTAGTGGGAGGCTGCAGAAGTGTGGCTAATAAGGCGTTGGGTATTTCTACCTATTATTTTCCTAAAAACACGGCGATAAGGCGGTCCTGGGTGAGGTTTGTTAGGCAAACCCGAGCGGACTTTGCTGAACCAGGACCTGGAGCAGTTATTTGTTCGCGACACTTTCGGGACGACTGCTTTGATGTGCCATCGGTGTCTGTGCTGGAGTGTCGTCGGGAGTCCATGCTTAATACAAGGTTGGTAATATATGTAGCCCTACGTAGATTGAGTTAGCCATTGATTACGTTAGTCTTTGCAATGTTGTGAAGCGCTGCTAATCACTAGCACCTAGCATCGTTGCCAAGTAACAAGTAAGCAAGAAGTACGTTTCCAAAACCAGCTGATCTCTCTCTCTCCCTCTCTCCCTCTCTCCCCCTCTCTCTCTTTCTCTCTCTCTGTCCATGTCCTCATCACTTTCGCCGGCTGCTGCATCGGCAGGTGGTGGTGCTTCGGGCTCGTACATGTATGGCCCTATGACGTTTGGCATTATCCCAGCTAGAGTATGTGTCATCTTCATACCCTGTTTCTGATTGAAACAAAGTCCTCTTTTCGGATTCGTCAGAACTGACACTTGAAGTTGACGAAAAGTCAAAGTCTGAAATCTCTGAATCACTGTCCATTGCAAATTTCCGAACCGCTCGTAGTTGCTAAATCGTTGCTGAACAACATAGTAGCCTGTCGACTCCCTGTGGATATGTCACAGTTATGGTTATTAAAAAAATGCAGATGAGGAATATTTGAGTTTTTGTTTTCGGCTGGCCACTATAAAAAATGCAGACGGTAGAAAATCGGCAGGAGATTTCGATTTATTCATTATGCTGTATTGTTAATGATAATAAGTTAAACTAGGAACGGGCAAAGACGTGAATATTTTAAAAGTCGTGATATTTGATCTTTAACAAATTGAAAAGATTAGAGCTTCCTGTCGGTGTTGATACAGTCACCCTCTGTAACACTGTCGCCATACCTTGGGTTCAGCTATGAAGTTCGACAGAGATGCCATGGGGCTTTATGCGCCTGTCACTATACCTTGGCTTCAGCTATGAAGTTCTGCTTGGATGACTTTTAGAAACCGAGAGATGCCATGGGCCTTTATGCACCTCTTACACCTGTCACAGTCTCACTGTGATCACTATATCACTGTAGCCACAGTCACACTCATTTACGCTTTTTTTTGTATGTCTTTCTCTCCTGTTCTCCCCCTGTCTTTCTTTCTTTTTCTGTCTCTCTGTACCATACCGCATTCTCTTATACTTTTTCTCTATCTCACTCTCTCTCTATCTTATTCTCTCTCTTTCTCTCCTCTCTTTCAATCTCTATTTTGTTACTCTATTTCTCTTAATCTCTCTTTCTCTCTCCTCCTCCTCAGGAAAGTACCTGCTGCCCTATGCGTCCAGCCAGGCAGCATGGCAGCCTGCGTCAGAGACCTCCAACCTGGTGCGCATGCGCTCCCAGACCATGGGCAAGTCCGCCCCCTCCCTCACCGTCAACCTGGTACGTACACCCCCCCCCCCACACACACACACCCGTACACCCACCCCACACACCAGCCCTCCTTCACACCCCTACCTGAACCATATGCCCCCCCCTCCCCTGCCTGCGTCTCCTCACACTCCTGACTGAGCTGTGGTTGCCACCTGCCACCTGTGTTACTCATCCTCACACTCTCACACTCCAGTGTAGGCACCGCCAGTGTCAGAATCTTCTCTGAGCAGATCTGCAGATACTGATGATGATGATGATGATCCTTTGATTGGGTTGTGAGCTGATGATGTTGTGATTGGGTTGTAATACTGATGATGAGGATGATGATGATCCGATCAGAATGTGATACTTAGTTATGTTTTGTGGGTTGTAATACTGATGATGATGTTCTGATTGGGTTGTAATACTGATGATGATGATGATGATCTATTTGGGTTGTGATACTGATGATGTTTTGATTGGGTTGTAAGCTTCTGGAAACGTTGGGTGTTGCACTTGGCTGTACTCAAGTTACCCAAGCCCCCCCCCCTGGGTGAGGGATGCTTCATCATTTGCCATCAGGCACATTAACAGCATGCTAACTGAAGTATGCATTCCCTCTGTAGCCGCTTCCAGCAGGCCTGAAGTCAGGTGCAATAGTGCACTATCGTGTTGCTCATGTGGCTCATGAAAGTTCTGGACTAGGTTAGGAGGTGACTTATTTATAGAACCATAAATGAAAGACAAAATCAGCAACAAGAAGTCATGCTGAGGTGTGCTTACGGTTGACTCTTTGACTTGGAGGTTAAATTTAATTTAATTTGTGGAGATTGGAATACTTTCTCTGCTGTGTAGTGTTTCAGCCATTTTAGAAGTTATTGTTGTCAGAGTGTGTGGAGCGTATCTCTATTTTTCACACCAGAATAGACTATAACTCACCAGCACTTGGGAGACCCATCAGATAGGCACTACACATAATAGAAATATATATATATTCTTTAAAAATCCTTAATCTACATCTAGGTACACATCTCAGAGATTATGTAAAAATGGCATTTATGACACTGCGGCAGTGTGTCAGTGTCACTGTCTGATGGTAATGAGATTTGAGTGCACAGCAAAAATTGGAGTGTTAACATTTTAGGGTTAAACATTTGGGAGTTGATTTTAACTCTCAAAGTGTAATTTTTGACATTTCTGGATTTAAACAACATCCAGAGTTTGGGGTAATTTCATATTTTGAAAGTGTTAATTTCACTCTGGAGAGTGTGGACCTATGTAAACCCTCAAAAAGCATTAAAAATCAACTCTGTGGCAGTCAATTCAACCCTGGTCCTTTTTGCTGTGGAGTTTTTCCCCTGACCACGCACCTTCATGCTGTTTACTCCGTGGCTGGAGCGACTCCATACTGTTTGCTCTTTAAATCAGATCAAGTTGCTCGTGCATCAGCAAGAGTAAAGGGTAATTATAGGCTGAGTCCCCGCTTAAGCTCTGCCCTGCAGCCTGCAGATAGGACTTGACTTTGTGTGTGTGTGTGTGTGTGTGTGTGTGTGTGTGTGTGTGTTTCAGTATAAATTTGTGTTAGTATGTATCAAAGTCATATGGCTTGCGCGTACACTTACTAACTGAGTGTGTTTGTGTGTGTGCGTGTGCACGTTGCATACATGTGTGTTTGTGTTCCTGTATAAATGTGCATTAGTATGTATCAGAGTCATATGGCTTGCTCATACAATTTATTACTTAAATGTGTGTGTGTGTGCCTGCAGGCGTGTGTGTGTTTGTGCATGCAGGCATGACTTTGCAATAAATATCTGTCTTAGTATCTCTGCGTGTGTCTGTGTGCATACGGCCCACTCTGCCTGTGCCTTAGCCCCCACTGTGACTCCGAGGCGGGGGGAGGGAGCGGTAAACAGATCGAGGCTGCTGCTGCTGTCTTTAGTCCTGTGATTGTGTGTGTGTGTTTGTGTATGTGTGTATTTTGTGTGTGTGTTTGTGTCTGTGTCTGTGTGTCTGTTTGAGAGTGTGTTTGCCTGCGTTTGTGTTTGTGTTTGTGTTTGTGTTTGTGTGTGTGTGTGTCTGTGTGTGTGTCTGTGTGTGTGTGTGTGTGTTTGTGGGCTGTCACTGAGCCAGACGGTCCGGCGTAATGAGCGTCCTGACACGCCATGAATCAACGCCACGCCTCGTAAACCGACACTCGTCCACCACGGCTCCGCTGAGCTCCCACACAGACTGACCGCCCGCCTACCCGCCCGCCCGCCCGCTAGCCCGAGAGCAGCACGGCCATCTGGCCGCAGGGTCACGGAGGACTCTGAGTCACAGGCCAATAGGGGTCAGCCATGGGCGGCGCCAAAAAACTGCCTTCGCAGCGCAACAGAGGGCTGGCCCCATGCCATATGGAGGCTGATGATGTCATCTGGTGTTTGGGTCTTTATGGCACACACACACACACACACACACTGGGCTTGTTTGAGATGACTGAATGTCTGGCTGAGTGGCTGGCTTAGAGCAAGTGCACAGTCTCGGACAATCTGGACAATCTTGTACGAACGTCACCGTACCACATGGGTACGGAGGGTATGGCGTGGTACAGTGATGTTCGGACGAGATTGTCCAAAAAAAAACGTCACTATTTCAAGTCCAGAATGCATTGCTTTAAGCCAGCCACTCAGCCAGCTAGTCATTTCAAACGCACCCACAGGCGTGTTCACAGGCGTGTTCACAGGCGTGTTCTGACTGAGGAGGCCTAGGCTTGAGTTCAGCTCTGCACAGCAGGAGTACAGCAGTTCCTTCTCTTCTCCTTAGCAGCTACAGGTCTCCATTGCAGTCATGAGGTATAGAATTCTACCACGTGTTCCTGTTATAAGCAGTATACACACAAGTCTATATAGGACACAGTGCGTCTTTTATGCTAGTTTGTAAGGAAACAGACAGATGGGGATCTGTTTAATGGACTAACAAGTTAATAAGCAGTTAATTTTAAGCAGTTATTTTAATCTAATTTGTTTCATTCAGTCTCTGGTACTCTTCAGTCCACCAGCGGAGGTCCTTATTACCTGTTTGGAGCACTTTTATTGTGACTATTGTAGTTCTCTGGATCCAATTCTCTTTTGTGAAAAGGTTCTCAGTAATTGAACAGAATGATAAGAAGTGACCTCCAGGTGCTCTCTGCACTTCACCACTAGGGGGCAGTGGTGCTATGTGTTGCTCACACACACACTGTTCAGTTGGTAAGGCCATGGATGTGACTTTGGTGTGGTCATAAACTCAGTCTGAAGAGAAATACGGATACATCAGGAGGACTGTCTGTCTGTCTCTGTTCTCGTATTCAGGATGAAGTGGAGCAGTTTGCCCATGTATTCGAAATAACATGGAATTATACATTAAGTGTTTATTTATTTATTTATTTTTACAGGATCTAAAGGGCCTGGGTTAGATTGTGTCTTTCCAGTTGGATACACTTTTCATCACAAACAAATCTGTTTTCCTTTTTTTTAATGGCTCTCTCCAGAACACTATTAGACAGTCAGGACACATCTTTACATGGACGCCATGTTTTTATTTTAATCGCTCTCTCTCACAATTCCCATTAGTGCACTCATGCATCCGAAGATGAAGGGAGATAGTCAGTCTGTGGGCAGTGTGTGTGAAGCCGTCCAAATGAAACGCCTGGGTGTAGCTCTGTCTTTATGATTTCTTTTTCTTTTTTTTTTAATCTCTGCTGCGTTTGCTCCCCAATGAGTTCTGTATGTTGTTTGTTTAAAGATCTGTGACATCTGTGGAATGCTGAGACTCTGTTTTCTCACTTTAAATAAAATTCTGTTTCCCCCATGCACCAACGCCCCGCCTTCCCCACCACCACCCCCATTTCCCTCCCCCTGAGAGTTTATGTATTAGGTGTGGTATTTGTATATGGTCATTTATTGGACAGCCTACATGAATGAAATGTCAACACAACCACCTCAGGAGAAGTCTAAATAAGATTGATGTGCATGCCATGTAAAATCCCGTTACCCCCCCCTCATTGACAGTCCCTCCGACCAGCCTTTGTGTGTTCTTTGCTGTGGGAGGCCTTCTCTCCGCTTTAGTATGCTGGAGGGGGCAGTGCTTTGCATTGAGCTCATTTGAATCGAGTTAATCAGGAAGTGGCGTGACTGTGAGATCAGTTTGGTTGTCTGAGCTGAGCTTTCTCAGTGGTGGCCCTTTGTGCCGGCACTCAAGTAAAAACTCTCTACTACAGCATTACGTCACTGCAGTGTGTATAATCCACAGTGTGTGTGTAATCCACAGTGTCTGCACTGCCTGCCACACACTCTAGAGTCCATGAGATGAATATGACTTGTTATTGTTTGTTTGTTGTTGTTGTTGTTGTTTTTGTTGATGTTGTTGTTGTTCAGTGGGAGCCATCCGTTCCATCACCTGTCTGATGTAGCACCTGGCGTCACCGAGAGGAACGCTTCCCTTTGCGGATACATGCACGAGTGGCGGCTTCTTCTTTCCATCACTGAGCCAAGACTGATGTGTAGGGGGATTTTTCTTCTGCTGTTTATTTTTTTGCTCTCTCTTTGTCCTGGTGCGTGTTGCTGGTGTATTGACTTGTCTTCGGTTTTGATGAACTGACACAAGGGCTCCCCAGGGGAAGAGAGGAGAGAGGAGGAGAGGAAGGAAGGAGAGAGGAGGGGAAAGGAGGAGAGGTAGGGAGGCGAGAGGAGGAGAGAGGAGGAGAGGAGGGCAGGAGAACGCGTAATGAGGAGGAACAGAGCTTGCGTTTCCCAAACTTGTCCATCCGTCACTTAGAAATGGGACCATCACTGCCATGACAGTTCTCTTAAGAACTACCCCCTTCTCTTTTTCTCCTCCCATCTTTCATTTATACACCACACACACACACACACACACACACACACATACACACACAAACACTCGCACGTCCTCCTCCTATTATGTTATGGTGTATGGATTCTGATGGTATGATAACTGAGGATGGGGATGATGGTATTGTAGTTTTGATTTTGAAAAAGCCTTCACAGATTTCACCATTATGTCATGGCCCCACATAATGCCCCCCCCCCCAGGCGCGAGCAAGGCGAGATGGGGAAGGTCTCCCCAGGCACACCCCCCACATCGTTTTTCATTCTCCTCAGACCCCGAGGGTGTGTGTATCTGTGTGTGTATCTGTGTGTGTATCTGTGTGTGTGTGTGTGTGTCTGTGTGTGTGTGTGTCTGTGTGTGTGTCTGTGTGTGTGTGTGTGTGTGTGTGTGTGTGTGTGTGTGTGTGCGCGCTCTCGGGAAAGAGCACGGAACCCCTGCCACGAGAGACTGATTGAAATTAACGATTGTTGCGGCTCAGGGTCAATGCGGTACAAACAGAATGTCATTACACTGGGCCACATGCCTGGTGGGCTGGGTCAGCCATGGGGCCCCATCTCCTCTTCTCTCCTCAGCCCTGTCTGCCTATCTCATTACGCCCAGGCCCCATCCCCTCTCCTCCGTCCTGTCTGCCTATGTACCTGGCCAGTTAGGTTGACCCAGTGCCTGGTGGGGCTTCCTCTTCTCCACTGCATCCTTCCTACCTCTGTTTGTGCCCTTCTACTCATTTGCCATCCTTTCCCTCCCCCTCTCTCTCCTCTCTCTTTTTCCCTGCCTCCATGTCTTGCTCTCCTCCCTCCCTTCCTCGCTCTCTACCTCGCTCTATCTCCCCCTTTCTCTGACATTCCCTCTTTCTTCCTCCATCTCTCCCTCCCTCCATCTCTCCTTCTCTTCCTCCCTATCTCTATTTCCACTATTTTCTTTCCTTCTCTCCCTCC
>CM059273.1:8703000-8738000 GCA_030347295.1 Setipinna tenuifilis | reverse complement strand
GTCCTTCAGGTTTGATGTGGCTGCAAAGGGGTGGTGTGTGTCACCATGCTTCAGATGTGGCCCCCACTGGAAAGGGACTTTTGGGGGGTGGGCAGGGGGGTGGGATTGAGGTCACCGTGGGGGGTTTAGAGGCTGGTTGAAAGTAAGGTTGGGGGGTGGGGTGTGGGGGGGTGCTGGGGGTGATGACTCTCACAGCGGGGCTCACTGGTCTTCAGACCTCCAGGCCTTCTCTTACCCCCCCCCCAGACCCTCTGAAGATGCCCCAGGCGGGGCAGAAGAGGGGCCAGCCTGTGGGTCACTCAATCAGCCCTCTCTGCACGCCTCCGTATCTGCCTGCTTGCCTGCCTGGGCCACCCCCTCACCCCCCCTTCTCGCTCTCGCCTAGCCCTCCTCTGCTTTCTCCCTTGTCCACTCTCCACCCCCACATTTCTGGAAGGAAGCGATTCCAGCTGCTCTCCTACTGCGGCGGAAACTAACAACCCCTGGCCTTTACCACCACCACTACCACTACCACCACCCTTCACCACCACCCTTCTCCCCAGCTCCCATTCCTGAGCCCCCCCTTAAGCTTCCTCCCTGAGGCCAGTGCTTTTCCAGAAGCCATCCTCTTCTTCCTCTTCTACCACCTCCTCCGTCTCCTTCTCCTCCTCCACCTCCTCCTCGTCCTCAGACTCCCTTACCCCCCCACCCACACAGAGGCAATGACAATCAGGCCGTGGAGCAGGCCTTGTCTCCCAGAGGGGCTCCACTGCTCACACAACTCTAACTCTCCTCTCTTGACACTCTCTCTCTCTCTCTCACACACACAACACACACACACACACACACACACACACACACCACACACACACACACACCACTTGCAACGAGGCCTCCAGTCTTGAGCCATTCAGGCCCCTTGACTGGCTGGTAAACAGGGAATTGTGCTCCTCTCACGGCGTCTCCAAAAGCCGGATGCGTGTGAAAGGTCGAGTCAAGTACTTCGCCCGCTGCTGAATGCTACCTTCCTCTGCAAAGCCGCAGGAAATGGGGCTTGCTATATGAGCCTTGTTTTCTCTCTCTATTTCCCTCTCTCTTCATTTTTTCTCTCTCTCTATTTCCCTCTCTCTCTCTCTCTCTCTCTCTCTCTCTTTGTCTCTCTCGCTCTCTCTCTCTCTTTCGCTCTGTCTCTCTGTCTCTCTCTCTCTCTGTGCTGTCTGTGAGGTAATTTCCAGGCAATTACTTTCTGAAATTCTGTTTGCGTGGAGAGGTCTGTGTGTCTTTGTGTGTGTGCGTGTGTTTGTGTATGTATGTTTGTGTATGAGTGTTTGTGTAAATGTGTATGTGTGTCTGAATATGTTTGTGTGAACAGATTGATGTGTTTGTTTCCCTATATATGTCCCCTTAAGTACACTATGTCATATTTACATCAACGCATTGCTGTGGGGAATGTGCTTCCCAGTAAATTAGTCTGGCAGTATTATCGTATTAAATGATTCAGACTGCGCCAATTGTAGACTGATGACTTTTCTTCAACTTTCGTGTGTGCGAGTGAGTCTCTCTTTTTTTCCTCCTCCTTAAATGGGATTCCCTAATTATTCTTTTGAGGAGCCGCGATGTGTGACAGGCGAATCAAGGGCCCAGTCAGACGAATCCAGCCCAATGTTTTCATTCCCTGCAGGATAATCTGGCCAAATTGTTCCTGTACTGTGTGAGGTCAGGCCTTTTTTTTCTCTCTCTCTGAAACCCACCCTCTTCGCAAAAGGTTGACTTGTTGTAAAAAAAGAATACAGTTACACCAAGATTACGTACTGCTGCCCTTTTGCATTTCTTTCTCTCTCCCGCCCTTTCTCTCTCACTTCTTTCCTCCCCCTCTCTTTCTCTTTCTCTCTACCTCTCTCTCTCCCTCTCTCTCACTCACTCAATTACACTCTCTGAATCACTCTCTTTCACACCCTTATCGGTGCGCTCCAAATTAATGGCTCCCTCGCCCGTAGACTCGCAGACTAGAGTATATCGTCGGTCCACCAGCTGAGAGGGTTTGTTATGTGGTCATTTGTGTGACCTTTACAGGGATGTGGCTTTTTTTTTTTTTTTCCCGCCCGCCGCCTCCCAATCAAATGTGGCTGGCAGACTGGCCGCTCTTGGTGTGTGTGATAAGGGATCACTGGTGCCTGGCTGGCGAGAGAGAGACAAGGGATCGAATCGAAAGGGGGTACCGTACCCACTTAATATTCACAGGGCTGTCTGTCGGCGCGAATGGAAATGAGTGAGTGAGAGGGAGGGAGTGAGTGAGTGTGAGAGAGGGCAAGTGTGAAGAGAGAGAGAGAGGAGAAGAGAGAGGAGGGAGAGTGAGGAAAGGAGTGACTGTGAGAATGAAAGAGGGAGGAGAGAGACTGAGAAGGTGGGAACGGATGAAAAACAAGAAGCTGAAACAGACTGTGAAATTGCGGATGGAATTGGCGGAGATGGCAATCGGAGGGAAAGTTATTTCTCTTAATACTAATAATTTCAGTGTTGGGGTAGGGGCTTGCAGGGGGGGTTTGCGGGGGGGTTTTGGGGGGGGGGAGGCTTGCATCATATTGGCAGCAGAAGGGAGAGGTGGCATTTTTTCTCGGCAGAAGGCTGGTGCTAGGCCCCCCGGGGGGTATTTGGGGGGGGGGGGGTTGAAGAGGGCGGTGGGGTACATTTTAGCTGCGCGGCGCGTGCAGGCAGGGTCTGGGCAAAGCTGTGCGTGAAATCACTCCAGATTGATTTTGGGTGGGGGGGGGAAGTTGGTCACAGTCTTGAGGATGCGGCGTGAAGGGGACTAACTTGTTGATTAGCAGAGGCATTGAACCCCCCCAACACACACCCACTCCACCCGTACCCCCCTCCACTCCTGTGTGTAGCCCAGTGGAGCTGCAGGTGGCCAGGGGCAGTGTGGACTGTGAAGCCCCCCCCCCACCACCCTCTGGTGCTGACTGACCAGCTGTGTACCTGCTCTGTCCTCTCCGTTTTTATTTGTTTTTTTTTCCCCCATTGTTAACATCTCTCCCGATCCCTCTTCCACAAGTCCACCCTTTCCCTCTCTCTCCCTTTGCCTTCCTTTACTCACTTTCTCGTTCTCGCTCTCTCTCTCTCTGTCTCTCTTTCTCTCTCTACCTCTCTCTTGCTATCTCTGTCTCCCTCTTTCTTCTCTCCTTCTCTCTCTCTCTTTCTCTGTCTTGTTCTCTCGCTATCAGGTGTTCCTTTCCCTGTCACTCTCTTTTTCTCTTCCACACTTCCCTCTCTTTCTCTTCCTTCTCTCTCTCTCTGTGTTCGTGCAGTGCTCAGCTGTGCTCTCCATCCACTCTGGCCTTGACCCTTTTCCCTGCCCCCCCCCCCCCCCCCCCCCCCCACCTAGGGAAGGAAATTCACACCAGCTAAAATATGAAATAGGCTGGTAAATTTTGGACACACAATAAAAATTTACTGTTGATAGGCTGGTGAATTTTATCATTTATTTGTCAGTGGCTGGTGAAAGTTCACATTTAGCAAAGTTAATTTCCATCGTCGCCCCCCCGCCACTCCAACTCCCACCGGCCCCCCCCCTCCCACCCCAAGCCTCCACAGCAGAGCTCATCTGTATCCAGCGGAGAGCCCGACTGCCGAGCTGACAGATGTGGCACGGGAGTGCTGGGATTACTGGGAATGCTGCCCCCCCCCATCCCCCCACCCACCCTCGTCCTGTTGTGGCACGGCAGCACTGGGAATGGTGCCCCCCCACCCCCCCCTCGTCCTGTTGTGGCGTGAAGGCGAAGCAACAGCCGTTCCGATAGGTGGACGGGCGACAGGATACCCACAGCATTGTTTAGACGCAGCCCAGCATCCCCAGCATCCCCGGCAGGATATCCTCTGCTCGCTCTGACCTCTCTCACCCCCCCGACCCCACAAACCGCACATACACCTCCCCCCTCCCCCTCTCATTCTCTCAGCCCCCCCCCCCCCCCCCCCGGGCACGCTTTCTCCATGGTCACCTAGGGAGCAGAGGAGCGTGACTGCTTAGGGGAAACGAATTGGTGCCCCCCCCCCCCCCCCCTTCAGTTGCTACGCTGAATTAGTGTAGTTATCTTTTTCCTCTCTCTTACTCTCTCTCTCTCTCTCTCTCTCTCTCTCTCTTTCTCTCTTTTCCTCTCCTCTCTCTCATTTGCTCTTTTTCTGTAATTTTTATAGTATGTGTGCTTGCTTTTTATTTCTCCTCTCCCTCATACTAATGTCTGCTCTCTCATACCCTCTCTCTTTTTTCCTCTCTCTTTCTGCCTCACTTTATTGTAATCTCTTTCTCTGTCATTCCTTTTGTCGTTCTCTCTCTCTCACCCTCTTTCGCTCTCTTATTCCCTCACTCTAATGTGCGCTGTCTTTCTCTCTCTTCTTCATTCTTATGTGCTGTCTTTCACTCTCTTCCTCTCTCATGTGTTCTCTTTCTCTCTCTCTCCACGTCTTTCTCCCGTTCCTGCTCAGTTGCGTGGTTTTCTCTCATTCACTCCCTCTCTCACACCCTCTTTCTCACACACACACACACACACACACACACAAGCTCGTACACACACACACACACACACACACACACACACACACACAGCAACGTAGCCTCACACAGCAACGCACCCTCACAGTCTTTCATACTGTCCTGAAGTTACAGGGAGGTGGCGGCAGCAGTTGTGGTGGTGTGTGTGCCTGAGTGTCTGCCTGAGCGTGTGTGTGTGTGTGTGTGAGAGAGAGAGAGCGAGAGCGACAGAGAGAGAGAGAGGGGAACGTGCAGGCAGGGGTGGGGAAGAGGGGGGTGGCGTCAGCTGACTGGCCCCCTCCAATCAGATAAGTTCTGATGTAAGTGTTTAGCAGCTGCTAAGATCAGATCGAGCGTGCCAGAGCGGAGGGGGGCTGGAAAGGAAGGGAAGGGAAGGCAGAGCTAAGCGGAGAGGAGGAGAGCGGAGCGGAGCGGAGCAGAGCAGCGAGCATGGCTATACACCGGCACATAGGCAGGCAGACACACCACCAGCTCCAGCGGCAGAGGCAGAGGCAGTAGCACACACACGCGACTGTGTCTGTGTGTGTGTGTGGTGTGTGTGTGTGTGTGTGTGACAGAGAGTGAGAGAGCAGGCGAGACAGCCTGCGTGTGTCAGGGAGTCCACCTGTGTGTGTGTGTGAGGGAGTGTGTGTGTGTGTGTGTGTGTGTGTGTGTGTGGGGTGGGGGGCGGGAGGCGGAGAGGCGTTGGAGAAGTGGACGAGCTGGAGCATGGATGAGTCAAGTATCCTGAGGAGGCGCGGGCTACAGGTAGGGCTGCCTGGACCAGAGACACTAAGTGCTAGTGCTGCCTGCACTGTTATCTGTGTGTGTGTGTGTGTGTGTGTGTGTGTGTGTGTGTGTGTGTGTGTGTGTGTGTGTGTGTGTGTGTGTGTGTGTGTGTATGTGTATAAGGATTTATGTGTCGAGGTGTGTCTCCTTGTTTCACATTCTGCAGAGCTCCATAGGGAGTTTCATAGCTTTTTTTCTGGTGTGCTGTTCTCACATTTAAGGGTAATTGTGTGTGTGTGTGTGTCAGAGAGAGAGAGAGAGAGAGAGAGTGTGTGGTAGTGCTTTGGTATACGAGGTGAATAACAATATTCGTGCTGAGGCTGAGTGAGAGCGAGCGAGCGAGTGGGTGTGTGGATCCAGTCTGGGTGTCTGTTTCTCTCTCTCTTCCCTTCCCTTCTCTCACGCTGCAGCACTCAAAATCATTTTTTAAAGTGAGGATACACACACACACACACACACACACACACACACACACACACACACACACACACACACACACATACACACACACACAGAGTCTAACAGTCAGACTTGTCCGCTCCACTGGAGGCAGATGAGTCGCCTGTCTCAGTTTTGAACTTCTCAACTTTTCAAGGCTGCCTGCTCAGTAACGAAGCCTCTATCCCCCCCCACCCCCACCCACCCGTTACGGGAGATTGACTGTAAACTTCAGCAGCCCCTTTCCCCTGCTGTCATTTCCCACAGAGGAAGAATGCGCGCATGTATCTCCCCAGCGAGTGTGCGTCTGTCTGTCTGTCTCTCTCTCTCTCTCTCTCTCTCGCACCGTGGCGATGGTGGCACATTGATTGTAATGTTTGCAATGTTTGCTCTTGCTGTGTGTCGGCACCGCTATGCATTATTGATTTCTGTGTTATGATAATGAAACGTGATATTGAATTCGTGCTCCCTAGGCGGAATTGTTGATATTGAAAGTATTGGATGTGTGTGTGTGTGTGTGTGTGTGTGTGTGTGCGTGTGCGTGTGTATGTATGTGAGGGCAACCTCTGCATGTCATCTCGAGAGATGAGGCTACTGGCCGTGGCCATGCTGAATAGCAGCACTTGTCATTGTCATCGTGTGGCTCTGGCTTGGGTTATGTAGGGGGCATATTTCAGCGAAATGAGGTGTGTGGTGGCAGAGTCGCTTACCGAGGGAACTGCCTCCCGTCACGCCTCGCGTGCCCCCACACTGCTACTTGGGACAACATTGTTCTGGGGAAATATAACCACTGTAGGCTTCAGTGGCCCTGGGACTATTCATCTCCCTGTGGCAGTCCAGCATTTTTAACTGTTGCCACTTGACGCTTAACGCACCTTTTGGCAAGATGGAAAGAAAGTGAAATGATGACTCTTGTCAATGGTTTTGTGCATTTGTGTGAAAGGGGCGTTCTCCTGAATTTAAAATTACCAGGCATATCTGTGTTTGTGTGTAGTTCTGTTCTAGTTTGGGCTTCATCTTCAACGAGAAATCCACAGTGATTTTGTTCAGAACTTTATTCATGAAGGGTTTAACTGGGGGTACGTTAATTGGAGGTGATAAGAAAAAAAGCTTTTATGAGCAAATGGCAATCACCCTTGTTTAACACGAGTGAGGCAGTTTGCCTTTTACATCACAGCTTTGTGCCTCTGAATTTCCCTCCGTTTTTTTCCATCAACAAAGCATTGAATCGGACTCCCGTTGATTACTGATTACAGTCCGACCGGCTCCTATTTCCGTGCGAAGGTGTTTTCTAAGTGGCTCTAATTAATTTAGGAGACTTTGCATCTGCGCTGCCTTCCGCTCAGCCAGACGGCCGTTAACATTTTGGTGTAATTGCAAAAGTGTGTTTATCAGGGGGCCGGCAAGAAAGGCGGTTATTTTTCCCCGCCGTGACCATTAATCTCTCTCTCTCTCTCTCTCGCTCTTTTGTCGGCGAAAATTAACTTGCGCCTGTCACAGGCGGCGACCTCTCTTCCTTTGTTCTTAACGTCAAAGTAACACGCCGGCTGACACACATTTTCTCAGACCAGTTAGCTCCGTAAGTTCGAATAGGAAAGACCTACATCAAAAAAACAGACTTCTTTTTCTTCCCCCCCCCCCATGTCTCCAATAGATGATGGTCAATACCAAAACAACCCAGCAGACGTCTTTGTGTGGATAGGAGACAGCGGAGGTGTCTGTTGTCTGACTTGGCTGAATAATTAAAATTTATTTGTCAGGCAAATGACTGACAGTTCTCAAAGCCACGTCTTTTGCCAGTTCTATAAGTGACATCTTTGTTTTTACCAGTTCTCAAAGCAATGTCTTCTCCAAAGATCCTTGATTAGCTGTCCGGGTAGCACTATATAAACATGACATGACTCATATCATGAACATTGCTCACACTTTATTCCTGTTTATGACTGTTCGTTCAGTATCGTTCAGTTTTTGCGATGTCTGTATCCCAAAAAAGTATCAACGTTTTTAAAAACCAAATGACACTTAATGGCAAGAGTCATGAACATGAATTAATTATCATTAATGTTAAGGACCTGTCATATGTGTTTATAACACGCTCATATCACTCTTGTAGACACCTCTCTGTGTCTCGAGAGCCTCTCTGAGATGCTCCCCACGTGTTTCTCCAGATGAACTAAGACGCCACAACTCTTACCACCACAATGTCTTTCTTAGACAGATACTAAAAGGCGTTTAATTTGTTGTTAATTTGATTACATTTTTAAGCCCTGAGAACACTGCAAAAGACACATGGTGGAAAATATTCAAAGTAAGGCTGGGTTTGTGACTTCCCCAAAGATGAGGCATCTGTTTCCGCTCGTCGCATGTTCTGTGGGGTGCCCCAGGCTTTATCTCTAGGTTCTTAAATTTCAGATCCTTATCTAGTTCCATAAAACGTTGTTGGGCATTTGTCCTGAACTTCCTCTCCAGAACAGTTGGCGGCCACACCGTTACAGTGTAATAATAGCAACAAGAGTGTGTGTTGAGTGTCTAATGCCGTAAATACGCATGAAGTGGGGGGGGGTCCTTTTCGAGAAATGTGTGTATTTTTTCAGCCGTTGACTAACACTTGGTGGGAACAGTCCAGGAAGTGTGTGTGTGTGTGTGTGTGTGTGTGTGTGTGTGTGTGTGTGTGCAGACATACCGTGCCGTGCCGCCCAGGATTTGACTCCAGGCCAAGGTCACTTTCCCATAGCACTCCCAAGCACCCCAGTCCCTCGGGGAATGCCCGCACCAGAAGGGCCTTCAGCCGGACCCCGGCACGGAAAACAAGCGGATGCATTGTACCAGTCCGCGGCAGTGCCCTTTCAGTCAGGGGTGTTTGTATTGACAAGACTTTTATGACGCGAGCCTGAGAATTTTTGCGCCTATATTTAGCTGTAAGAATGGAAAGTACACTGGCCCCTCGAAATGGACTTGTGGACTTAAGAGTTCATCAAGATTTTGAAATAGCTGAAACAAAATTCACATTGGGCAGTACACACCCTGTTGATTAATTGTTTCATCCCCCCCCCCCCCCCCCCCCCCCCCCCCCCCCCAAAAAGGCAATTGTGCTGTTGTGAGCAGGAGCTTGGTGTGGCCATATAGGATTAGCTCAGCATATCGAAACGGACCAAGCGCATACAGGCGCAGTAATTAAAATGAATAGACAATACCAAGTCTGTATTGGCTTTGTAATTACACTTTCAGTTTGGGAACGTGCCGTAATACCCAAGGGGGAGTCTTGCGTTTGTTTGTTGCATTTAGCTCAATTTCACATGCGCCAACACCAAAAAAAGCAACCGTGCTACTGTTTAATGAGATGTGCCCTTGTAATTGCCTTTCTCCATGGAGATAATTACTCCAAGGCAAACCCTGTGAATACGTTATGTTACGTCTGTTGTGTTTACTGGGAGGCTTGTGTAAGCCCTCTCTCTCTCAGCTGGGAACACACTAGAAAGTTCTAGAAAGCGCTAAAAAAACAATAGGAGGGACGTTGGGGAAAAAAAAAAAAAACAACAACAAAAAAAGACTGTCAAGGCTGCATGCGTTCCGCCAGTGGAGCTCTGTTAAGAAGAACAGGTGTTGTTGTCTCGTTCAGCAGAGAGATTGCATGCTTAGAGCCCTGAAGGGCCACTTCCTCAAACTGAAGGACGGGTGGCAAACTTGCAGAGGTCGGCATGCTTATCAGAAGGAAATTTTGTAGACTGGTTGCTAAATGGAAGATGACAACCATACAGCAACTTCCCCCCCTTGGCACAGCAAGCTTTGATGCTCTTACTTGAAACAATACAAATGAATCCATCACACACTACGTAGGTAACAGTGGGACAGCTGCCAAGTCTTTTTTTAGGCTCTTTCAAGAAGACTACATAATAAAAAGAAACCGTATTAACTCATAAACCCCAAATTCATTATATGAAATTACTAAATTAAAGCAGTTAACTGTCTGTCTGTCTATCTGTCTGTCTGTCTCTGTCCCTTTCTCTCTCTGTCCCTCTCTCTCTGTCCTTCTGTCCTCCTCTCCCCCTCCCCCTCCCCCTCTCCCTGTCCCTCTCTCTCTCTCTCTCTCTCTCTCTCTCTCTCTCTCTCTCATTCTTTCTCTGCCTGAAATCATCCACCTGAAGCTTAAATGTGATACAATCACTAAACACTTATCAGGTGCGTGGTGCAGATGTGGGCCGTGACATTTTCATGTGGATATCCACTGTCAGCACGGCATCACGCTGCAGCACGTGGCCTTGGTTTGCATGTTGCTCCGCGTTGCTCATTAGCATACAGTGTTTGCTCTCTGTGACCCCCCCGCCACAGACACTGGTTATCTACACACACCTACACACACACTCCGTGTTTATCTACACACACTTTCTGTTAACTACACACACCTACACACACTCTGTGTTTATCTACACACACCTACACACACTCTCTGTTCCCTGCCACCTGCTTGGAAAGCTGCCGAAGAGGCGGGCAGGGAGAGAAGAAAAAAAAAATCACTACTTTTATTTGTTCCCACGTCACGACCGCAGGCCGCAGTCCATCCTGATGTGCCGCCTCGCCGTCCCTGATGTTTGTCTGATCATGTCCAGCCTATTTATATTCACCGCTTGGCATTTGCTCACCGGCCGCTCCGGCTCTGATAATGCTGCCTTTGGGGAGATCCACACGTGGCCAATGCTGCCTTGTAAGATCACGATGCTCCCCAACGGTCATGCTGGTCAGCCTAGCAAAATGAGAGAGAGAGGAAGGGAGGAGATGGATGGAGGGATGGAGTCAGAGATGGAGGAATGGAGTCAGAGATGAAGGGATGGAGTGAAATCGCACATCACTCTGTGTTCAGTTCAGTGTCTGCATTTTAGATCACTCAGGACAGACAAGCAGGGAGAAAATAAATGCATTTGCTTCAGTTGTCAGAGCTGCTTTAAAGCTCAAGTTTCACGGCAAAAAATATAACGCTGCCTGTCAGAGAACTGAGGCAGAAAATAAAAATGGACATTTGTTAAATTGGTTCTTTCGACGTGTTTTTTTTTCCCTCTTTTTTTCTAAAGCCCTAATGCCTACCTGTCTGTCCTCTTTGCCACCTGTGTATTAGTTTGTGTCGCCCATTCCCTGGAGCTGTCATGTGCCAAAGTCACAGGTACACACCGCTCTCCAAAGGTGTTACAGGGCACCAGAGGGTAGAGAGGCAGTTGTCAAGGTAGAAGCACACCCTTTTGTCTTTCTTAATTCAAGGCAGGGATGAAACTTTTCCTGATTTTTCGCACGTCATGTACTGTAGGTCTTAAATTTAACCCGTAATGGTCTTAGAAAGGTCTTAAAAAGTCTTAAATTGGCCTTGTCCAAACATGCAGAAACATGCAGAAACCTTTAGCAACTGTCCTTGCTAAATAATTTCTAATTCAATTCCTGCAAGAATATCAACTTAAACAGGGCCAGGTTTGACACAGTAAATTGTGAGTAAATTGAGACTTGTTTCATTATTTTTGTGTTCTGTGGCTCAAAAAAGGTTGGGAAACACTGCTGTAGGGGTACTGGAGAGGAGAGGTGCTTTGATCTTGCTTTAAGCAGGCATGATATTTTTTTGTTCGAATGTCAGTCTTCTCTTTGGTTGTGGTTGTTGTTGTTGTTTTTCTTCTTCTTTTGTTTCAAAACATTGCTCGTGGCTTTATTAACCTTTGTGGGCAGGCAGCAGTGAGATATTAATCACGCCAGTGTTTTACGGGGACACATTGATGGCGAAGAAATGTTAGCCCACATAAAGAGAAGGAGAGAAGGAAGGCTCTTATTCTTATGTGCAGTCTCTGCAGTCTCTCTCTCTGATTCAGCACCCAAGGCCTGAGATGTATTGTGTCCTGCGTTGCACTGAGGTACTGAAGGACAGCACATACAGAGAGATGTGCTTGCTGCTGCTACTTTTGGCTGATGTTTATTACTGTGACTCATCCTTGGAAAGCAGATTGAGGTACATTTGATTGTAAGGTTACATGTTCCCATATAAAGGGCTGAACGAACAGCAGGACATGGTAGGACATTGACCAGTGGGTAAGTAAGCGTAAGCTGCTGGGTCTGTGAGCTTGGCCAGTGACACTGAGGCATCTCTGACAGCCCCCCCTCAACACCCCCTCTCAAGGGAGCTTGCTTGAAATCAATATGAGGAAAGTAGTCATTAGTGTGTCGGAGAGAAGACTTGTCAAAATATTTTGCCCAGTGTGTATTTTGTTCGTTGGTCAAAGATAGTAGTGTGTTTCGAGAGTGATATCACAGGCGAAAGTGTATCCGATCCAACAGCAACTGCATTCGCCCTCCCGAGCCTCTCGTGAGCTGTTTGTCAATAGCGTGAGGCTGAGGGCCAGCGGGCGAGCTCTGTTATTGTATTCTACAAGTGTCTACTGGCCTGACCTTACAGAGAGCCAGGGAGAAACACTCTCTCTCTGAGTCTGCACAGCCTCCTCTCACAGCCTCCTCCTCCCATTTATCTTTGATATACCGTGGGCAGCTTCAGGGGCTCAGTGCTGGCTTTGCTGCTGATTGTGTAACTGTAGGCTGTCAGTCATGCAGAGAAAGCCAGCACAGCAACAGCAACAGTAACAGCCACAGCCCTGCTCACCTCTCCCCCCACCCCACCTTTCTCTCTCCCCCCACCCTGAGGTGTCATAAGTGCATTATATGGCTTATTGATCTACACGACCCTCGGCAATACTAAGATATATCTGAGGCTATATCTAAAGTACCTGGCCACCACTACTGCTGATTGAGCTGATTGTGATGATTGAAGTCTGATCCCACACTTCTGTGTGTGTGTGTGTGTGTGTGTGTGTGTGTGTGTTTGTGTGAGTGAGTACCAGTATGTTTGTGTGAGTAACAGTGTGTGTGTGTGTGTGTGTGTGAGAGCCGAGTACCTGTGTGTGTGTGTGAGTACCAGTGTGTGTGTGTGTGAGTGTGAGTACCTGTGTGTGTGTGTGTGTGCGTGAGTACCAGTGTCTGTGTGAGTACCAGTGTGTGCGTGTGAATACCAACGTGTATGTGTATGTATGTACTTTGTGAATAGAGAAGCTGGTAATTTTAGCCCCTTCTGGGACATGGTATTCTCAGAAGAACTTTGAGTTACCTTTTCTTCCCCCCCTGTTTAGGATCTGTTGACAGTGGACATTTCCACTGCCCTTACACTCTTCTTAACACCTCATGTATACACACACACACACAGTTATGAGTGAGGCACCAGCACAGCACAGACAACGACATTAGGGAACAGAATACTAATGTCTCAGATACAGAATGATTGTCAAGTACAAGAAGGAGAATTTTTAATCAAGTCTCATTTTAAAAGCACCAGTCATCACCTGACAGGCCAGCCATCTCTCGCTCCCCCACACTACACACTACACACTACACACTACACACACACACACACACACACACACACACACACACACACACACACACACACACACACACACACACACTCTCCACACTCCACACTCCGTCTCTCACATCTCCATCTAGTTGCAAATGTGATTCTGAAAAGGCCCTGCACACCCCTTTTTTCTTCTTCTCTCCTCTCTCAAAGGATGCTTATCTGTGCTGCTAATCTGGTCGCTAGTCAGGGGCCGAGAACAGGAAGACAGACTGCGGTACGATTCAGCCTGGCCCCTTTTTCTCTTGATGCTGTTTCGTTCGCTATTGTTCTTCAGCTCTCGGTTGTGCTAAGCAGGGACAACCTCTGACTCTGGTTTGTAAGGAAAGCTCTCGTCAGTCAAAACTTCAGAATCTGTTTAGGGCTGCGACTAAAAAAAGTCCTTTGAAATGTCTCTCTGCGTTTTAATTGGCTGGGTGAGCATGTTAACTTAAACACCTCATCTGTCATAAGCACTGCTGATGGATGTGGCACCAGACTCTGTCTCCCTCTCTCCTCTCTCCTCTCCTCTCCTCTCTTCTCTCTCTCTTCTGTCTCTCTCTCCCTTTCTTTTTTTTGGGTGCACACACAAACAAAGCACTCTGTCCTCAGTACTTTCATGCCTTCTGTCGGCCTGCGTTTCTAAAAGCATTCTGTTTTCTGTTTTTCTCCTGCTCTCTTTCTTCCATGAAACGCAGCTGCGATGTGTGTGCCTTGTGTGTGTGCACTGCTGGGTTTGAAACCTTTTTTTGCATCTCTTCTGCAGACAGTCTGGATACTGGATACAGGGCTGAGCACAACAGCAGTAGCTCTGTGCACATCTCCTGTGCCTGTGTATTCCCAATGCCTTCCCTTTTTAGTTTAAAAAAAAAAGAGTTTTTTCCACCTTCCCATACCGAGTTGGAGTGTTTGTTCTTCATCCTTCTGATTTTCTTCAGCCAACCTGCTTTATTCAAAAGGTGGTTGATGGCTGCTGTGTCTGGGGTGAAATTTGAATTTGGTCGTAGGGGACCATGGAGCATGGTAGCAGACTGCAAATCATGTCACTGCCTTTGCTTTCGTCAGCCCAACATGTCTTCAACCTGAAACACATGCCAGAGGGCCGCTGAGGACTTGAAGAGAAAAATACACACACACACACACACATGCACGCACACACACATACACACGCAGACACACACACACATACACACACACACAGGTGGGCATGCACACATACACACTCATACATACACACACTCACACACACACACACACACACACACACACACACACACACACACACACACACACACACGCACACAGGCTCACATACATACACAATCAGATACACACACACACAAACACACACATATACACTCACACACCACACACACACACAGAATTTCATGCAAGTCAGCGTTTTATCCCCAGTGCAAGTACGTGCACTTTTGATCTTGATGGGTAAGAAACCCGGGCCAAGTCAAAGGGAATTATTAATGGTGCATCGTGAGAGACTCTTTAAAGAGGCACTACCACAGCCTTGATGCCACAACGGACAGCTTGAGCAGCGGTCATCCAAAGACATTAGCCCGGAGCAGGGTGGGTGGTTGAGTGTGTGGTAATAGGCGATACTATCAGCCCACTATCAGACTAACCACAAAAGAAACTCTCCTCGTGTCTAAAGACTAAACCATTTTGTCTCCTACATTTTGTATCACTTGGCCGTTTTTTTTTTTACAGACAGTTTTTAACGCTGTGTTCCACTTGTGTTTGCAGAGATCTTTCCTCCTCGTCTTTGGGACGTTTTTGGCCTGGCGAGCAAGACGCTCTTTGAAAATTTCATTTGATCAATTTAGCAAAGGCTTGAAATGGGTCCTTCAAAAGCTTTCAAGTCTTTTTGAAGTCCTTTGTCAATATCTTATAATTCTTCACACAAGAGAACCTTCCAGTGACTTCGATCAAACCAGTTTTAACTTCAGCAGAGGTTTGAAGTTTAAAGTCCTTCCAATCCTTTTGCACACAAAAGGGCAGGCTGTTGGTGGGAATCGATCAGTGGCGAGGAAATCTACCGCTGATTTTTTTTGTCAGTATTGTTAGACATCTGTTCCAAAAAAGAACAGTATTACACCAATATGGGATTCAGAAATCAGCGCTTGTTTTAACATTAGTTTTAGTATGCATGTTTTCATTTCACCAACAGTGTGTCCTACAGATAAAAAACGAATCTAATTAGTTTTAAAAAGTCAAAAATTGAAAGGACATGTAATTTTTTTATTCATCATTATTTTAATTAATTTCGTTTCATTAATTTCGAGACATTTCTGGCGTCTGATCTCATCACGTTGGTGTTTTCTCCACATCCGCCCTGCGTATCCGTGTGTATGTTTCCGTAGCGTATGAGTAACCTGAGGATGAGGGCCCCCATGCTCAGGCGGATCTGATGTTACTTTTAGGAACGGTGCCATGCTGGAACATTTGGATATCTAGCTGTTGATGAGTTTTGACAGGTGCACAGATGGTTGTTAATTTGGAACCGTGCTAATCAGCGTTGTCTGCGGTGATCTTTCTATAAACAGAAGAAGAAGCAGCAGCACTGGTGACGCGGTATGATATGGCTTCCCAGTCTCCTCTGTGCTCTGCGCAGCCTATCAGCTTCGAGATGTTGCTGTGTGCGCCACAGAGGCAGAAAGAGAGGCAGAGTGGCGGATGAGAGAACACACACAAAAAAAAACGTCAAACAGAAACTTTACTTTTACATGTTCTGCAAATGGGTTGGGTCAGCAGCAGAATGTGATGGCTACAAAGTCTGGTCAAACACCAGCTGCAACAAAAAACACAATATTTTGGAGCATTTTTGAAAATGTTGTGATTGTCTGCTCTCAGTTCTCACCAGTTCTTTGTGATATGGATCTAAAGGAACAAACATCAGAGCTGCTTCCTTAGGACCGAAGACCATATTTTATTCTGTGATATTAGACGCTGATTAATGATTAGACTCTGTGCTGAAAGTCATTTTGTGATATGGACATCTCTGTGAAACAAAGAAAAGTTTGGTTGGAAAAAAAGATAATTAAGGTGTGGAATCAATCACCTGATCGTGAGTCTGGTGAATCCCTCAGAGAATTCATTAAAAGTATTTTTACTTCAGAAACGCACCGTCTCAGCCTTGCGGCTCATCGTGTTCTATCTGCACTGGCTTAATGATAACACTCTCCTCATCTCAAAACACACACACACATTGGCTGTGTGAAAAACATACTTCTCCCTTCCCCACTTCTCTAGGTTGTACTGCTTTGCTTTGGACTGCACTGTCTCTCCTCCTGTATGAAAGACAGCTCATTCAAAACCGTAATGTACATAGGTGCTTGATAATCTTCAATCACAAGTTGGTCTTATGTACTGGCAAACCTGTAAAATTTCTAGGCTTTAAAGACACCGAAGTGAATCCCAGCACGGGAGTTTTGCAACTCAACTGGTGAATGTGGAAAATTCCAGCTTCAGAAAGTAGAAGTCCTACACTGTGTTCTTACCTGTGTACTCAAAGCTCTCCCTAATAGACTTACCTGCCTGGTTGAGTAGTTGTGCTAATGGATTCTGCTAGTTTAGTAACTACATGGAACAGGCACATTTAAGAAGTTTATTTTGTGATTTTGTAGTTGATTGACGTATTGAACTGCATGCAGGCAGCATCTCGACAGGGCTGGGAGAAAAACAGCGCCTCATTGACCGGTTGAACTTATCTGTTTTGACCCAGAACACTCCTCGATCTTGAAAGCAGACGGTGTCAATTGTAGGGGGGAGTATAGACAGATCACACTCTTCTATTTCTCTCTTCCCCACTCCCTCTGCATCCCACTCCTGTTTTTCCCCTCTCTCTCTCTCACCGCCATTCTATCACCCCATCATTCCGACACTGTATCTCCTTCTTGTGGGGCCAAGTACCCCATTAGAAAGCCTTTTGTTGCCAGCGGATCGTCGGCGGTTGTCGGGCTAGCTAGACTCTCTCTCTCTGCGCCGCAGGTGGTAGACCGATCGAGCGCCGCATGCCTCTAATCTGTCGCTGACCCCACCACCCTCCTGAGCACACCCCCGCCCCCCCTCCCCATGTACCCCCACCAGGGGTCATCACCACAGTGCTGCCCTGCTCCCCAGGAGGGGAACCAATCATACTGCGGGTGTGTGTATCGGTGTGTCTCATCTGGTAGAGTCATCTCTCATCAGCCAGGATTGTGTATAGAGGGGGGGGGGGGTGGAAGATGACAGCCCCAGCAGTGCCACTTACTGCAATGTTTTCTCTCTCTGTCTCTCTTACACACACACATGATCATACACACACACACACACACACACACACACACATGCTTCTACACTATAGCACACAACGCAGTGTTTTTTTCTTCTCACTCTCTCTTTCACACACACACACACACACACACACTTCCCCACACTGTGTCTGCACACACTGTCACACACACCTGGGTAGCTGTCATTAGGGAGGACCATGCAGAGTGCTTCCTGTTTGATGTAGTGGGGAGACTCGTGGAAACATTCCACTTCTCTCCCTCTCTTTCTCCCTCATCCTCTCTTTCTCTCCCCCTCTTTCTCCCTCATCCTCTCTTTCTCTCCCTCTCTTTCTCCCTCATCCTCTCTTTATTTCGGTGGCACATACGAAGTGTGGTGTGTGGCGAAGGGGAAGTTAGCGTCGTTGCGATGCATGTCAAACCCAGATGGAGAATAACGTCTCCACCACGTGATCGGCTTTTTCGGCGAAACCCGCTGCACTCCCTCCCTTTGTCTGCTCGCGCTCATTATCGCCGAAACGCGCCACAGCCCACCTCCATTTGGGATGCATCAGTACCCAGATCCACACATGAAATGTGTGTGTGTGTGTGTGTGTGTGCGTGTGTGCATGTATGTGTGCATGTGTGTGCATGTGTGCAGGAGGGAGAGTTCCTAAATATATACCAACCTCTACATCGAGACTTCATCTTCCAAAGCATTTCAACTAGTACCAGTAAGAGACAAGATGAATGGTCGCGCTTGCCTTCCATATTGTGCGTTTTTTTCCCCCCCCCGCTTCCTCGCTTGCCAAAGCGCGTGGTAGACATCGTAGGGGGGTCATATTGTCAGCTCAATGAAGTGCTATCCACCTGTAGGGTTTGCTACTTTGCTGCCTGACTGAGTCATTTATAATCATTGTGTTCCGGTTGTAATCGCCC
This sequence comes from Setipinna tenuifilis, assembly GCA_030347295.1. NCBI lineage: Eukaryota > Metazoa > Chordata > Actinopteri > Clupeiformes > Engraulidae > Setipinna > Setipinna tenuifilis. The sequence goes on along the minus strand of CM059273.1, from coordinate 8,719,654 downwards.
TCGTCGACTACACTCTGGCCAGGGTAGCAGATGGGGAGCTGGCCGTTTGATTGGACGGGGAAGCTATTTAGTCGGCCCTTAATTGAGACGAAGCTCATTTAGAGGAAACAATTGGCTACAGCTCTGCAGGTTTGCCCCCTCCCCGACTCTTCACAGCGGACTCCATTGGATCTTTTACACTCTCAATTTCCCCCTTTTTTTTTACTCAAGAATGGAATTGACCTCTTTGATGCTGCCGTGCTCGTGCACAGCCAGGTGAATGTGGCTGGCTTGGGGGGAGCCTATGGTTTATTCACACCGCTTAATTGCTCTGCTCTTTGCCCAGTCGCCATCGCTTTCACCTGGGTAGATGTGCCCTCTCGGATGCCCTTCTTCTCTCTCTCGCTCGCTCACTCGCTCTCTCTCTCTCTCATTGTCTCTCTCATTCCCTCTGTTATCCTCCTTACCTCTTTCTTTCTTTCACACACTCTCTCTCTCCCTCTTTTTAATTGTTCTCCTTCTTTCACTCTCTCTCTATCTTTCTCTCATTCTCTGTTCCCCTCCCTACCTCTTTCTTTCACACTCTCACTCCCGCTCTCTTAATTGTTCTCCTTGTTTCACTCTCTAAGTCTCTCTCTCTTTTTCTCTCTTTTCTCTCTCTCTCTCTCTGACCTGCTGCTAGTATTGCTCTGCTCCCCCTCCATACCACCACCACACCCCCCTCCCCCCTCCAGTGTAACCCCACCAGGGCTACGCTAATTAGCCATGCTAACGGGAGGAGCTCTGCAGCTTGCCAATGTCATGCTGCCCCCTCCACCCCATAGAGAGCAGCAGGTGGGGGCACACTCACGCTCACACTCACACTCACACTCACAGCACTGATAGACGACCACAGGGACCCCCGTCGCCCCAAAGCTCTCCCCCTATTACTTACCCCCTTTCCCCTTTTAATATGGTTCCGGGCCATATAGAACCTGAATTAATGGGTTTTATGTGGAAGCACGGGGCATATGTCATGTTTCAGTAAATTGTGCTGCTTTTTTGCACATTGCACACTTATTAGCCAACAAAAAGGACTTTTTTGTGAATTTTAATGCCTACTTGAGTATTATTTTTTTTCTTTTCGCTGGTTGTTATGATGATTGTGTTGTCCACAAATTTGTGTAATTTCCTGCTTTTCATTTCTGTTTCTCCTGAGGTGAAAATTGAACGTAAGGGGGGCTGGATAAACACTTTCTCCCCAGAGATGGAAGGAAAGAAGGAATATGTTTTTTTTTGGTTGTTGTTAATCTTTCTCAACAGGGTTTTTAATTTTAATTTTAGTTTTTAATTCAGCTCGGCGCTCCGTGCGTGCGTGGAAAAGCCAGCCTCTGGCCATGCGGGCTTGCCTTTGTGCCATTTTCATTTCTCACTCCGCTCGTCTCAACCCTGTGAAAATCGCTTCCATATTTACACCAGATTAGCATTGCCGGTTCAAGTCACCTGTGTACGAGCGCACTCCCAAGTGCTTAGGAGGCCATTCATCTATTGCAAATGCTCCCCTCTGGTGGTGTCTCTGTATCATTGCGCTCCCAATGTGTGCCACACTATGCAGTCAATCCACCTCACACATACAGAATTGTTATTTATTTGGTGGTAAACACAAAAAACACCATCTAGGCCACTGCAATAAACAATGTCTACATTTCTGAAACCATTTTGCATAAATTCAACTGATCATTGTTTTGTTCCATTTAGCCGTTGGGACATTTTATTTGATTTGGAGGCTGGAGAGAGGCCATTGATCTCATTAAAAAATAACTCTTGTAATCATTTTCTTTCAAAGAGCAGAATTAAAATGATGGAGTTTTAATAACCACATTGTTACAAAGGCCTTCTGTCTGTCGATGGCCGTAATCCACTTCTTGGTTTAATCAGTGAGACTGGTGAGGTTTACTGCCAAAACATGTTTGATTGCCCATTTTATTTAACAAGTGAGAAAACAGGTTCTGTTACGCTCCGGAGAAGGCCGCATGCTGCCATGTGTGGGTTTTTTTTTTATTTATTTTTTTAAACTAGTCCATTCTAGGACATGTCACTTTAAATAAAGACATTTTATTTATGGAATGCCTTGGCCTGACAAACCTTTTTTCTATTTATTTTTTTCTCAACACATTCTTATCTTGAACAAAAGAGCAACCCAATCCCAAGAAAGCCAACCACTGTTGTGGACTGAGCACGCCACCATCATTTTAAAATCAGTTTCTGTTGTATTTACTTGAGCCGGCCGTGAGCAAACATACACCGAGCGAGCAGCACTCTCATAACACGCATGCATTCACCTGCTGAGATAATTTGCTTCTCCATCTTCATCAGATGTGTTCGCCGCAGTAATCAAACACAGACCTGCCTGCCTGCCGTAGCAGCCCAGGCTAGGGGGAATGGCGTGCCGGTTAATTATTCATCGCGAGTGACTCAGGGTTTGGATGCCGTTTGTGGAGGCAGCCGAGAAACTGGGTCGTTCCTTCAGAGCGGGGGGAGAGAGGGAGAGTACAGAGAGAGAGGGAGAGAGAGACGGGGAGAGTACAGAGAGACACAGAGGGAGAGAGAGAGAGAGAGAGAGACGGGGAGAGTACAGAGAGACAGAGAGGGAGAGAGAGAGACAGGGAGAGTACAGAGAGACAGAGAGGGAGAGAAAGAGAGAGAGACGGGGAGAGAGAGGGAGAGTACAGAGAGGGAGAGAGAGGAGAGAGAGAGGGAAAGAGAGAGACGGGTCAGGGCAGGAGAGCGCCAAGCCTGCTCTCGTGAAGGAAGCGCAGCATATGGGACCGTTTCCGCAGCCAAGTGCCCAGGAACGTGAGGTGCCGGCATGGCTGTTTCGGGCCCAGAATCCGGGTCTGTGAGGTCACACGTCGAGGAAATCCCCAGATCACTTCCTGTCTCGTTGCTTATTCAGTGACTGGTGTTGACGTAGGTCTGTTGGAGTGCTCATTTAGTCTGGAGGAGTGATGTGTGCGTGTGGTTGAATAGCACCATTGGGTTTCCTGTCTGTAACCATATGTCCAGATAAATTAACAGTGCTCCCCCACACCAAAAATGGTTCATACGTTTAATAAAACAATAGCAAGTGGACAACCGTCAAACTAAACTGGGTCAGCTCAGTTGGTCTGCTTGTGTATTTTCTCTGTTATCAATGCCAGCCATACGTTTCATCTGTGTTTCCACTTATTGTGTTATTTCTGGTCTATGCTTGACTTGAGAGGTTTTTTTTGTTTCGTTTTTTAATGTGTGATCTAACACGTCTTTTTTGTTTGTTTGTCTGTCCACAGAAGGAGCTCAGTCTACCCAGAAGAGGGAGTTTGTAAGTAAAAACAACCCATGTGGGACCCTGTTTCTGTTGCACTTTTTTTAGTCTTTGTGTTTTTGTGAACTCTTGTCACCACCAGTGACAATCAAAAAAAAAAAGAAACAGCCCATAGAGCTAAAAACACATCTGTTAGTGCTGAAGTTAAATTTGATTTAAACGAGCCACACGTCCAGAAAATGACATGACTGCCTAATAGGCCCGGAGTCAGCCTCTGCGTTGACAAGCTTATTATTGTTAGATGAGGGTACGTTGGTACATTTTTCATTTCCTGATCCAGTCTGCAGCCATACACTCATTCTTTCTTAATGCACCCATTCTCATCATTCTCAATGCTAGACACAGAAGCTTTAGCTGAGGGTAATGCAATGTAAAAAGGTTTTTAAATGATGGCCATTGCTGGCGGGTAGTGTCCTTTAATTAATGCAGCACTGTTGAATTTATTGCTATACTGTATGCTGTGTATGGCACTGTCGTATTGTTTTGCCCTTGGGCTTGTCTATCTGTAACTGTATGATACTGATATACCATCTCGCCCTAAAGCGTGTTTATCGGTAACTGTGGTAAACCCCAGTTAATGTCATGTTTTTAAAACTATTGATTTCCTTTTCTCTGCGCAACATCGTCACCACTTTACCACACAAAAAGAGAGAGAGAGAGCGAGAGAGAGAAAGCGAGAGACTATCCATCGTGCACACACGCAGGACGTTCTCCTCTCTCTCTGACACCCATCCTCGAATTTTGGCGCTGTCTGGCTATTTAATTCTCAGGCACAAATTAGATTCCAGCCCCGGGCCCACAGGGTGCCCGGCGAGAGCAGGCCTTATTACCAGCCGACCTGGAGGGATAATATAACACCCCTGCTTCCCCCGCGGGAGCCGGGCCCCTGAATCATAGTTATGGGCCACATATTATGGGCTGGGATCTAAGAGCCTATTTACACAAGGCATTTATATGCCCGGGGCCCTGGATAGATTGATTCCCTCTCTCCGAGAGCCTGCTGCTGACTGGGGCCTGAGAAACAAATGGGTGGGTGACTGAAGAGTCGGTCAGGGGGGATTGGGATGTAGTTTGAATGTGGGATGGAAAAGAAGTGGGGTATGCTGAGTGTTCAACTTGAATGTAGAATCATTGTGTGAGTCTTGCGCTAAAAAAAATCAGGGGTTTAGTTTGAATGCTGTAGGTGTGAACAACATGAAGTCAGAATTGTGAGTCAAGATCAGTGATGGGGAAACCTGAAATTCAGAAGCTGACATACTCCAAATCACCTAGTTCTTCCTGTGTGCTTAATACAGGTGATTTTACTAATTACATTTACCTGGCTGAAGAGTTATAAACAGCTACATGGTGTTTGTCATGGTGTTTCTGCTCACCCTCTTAAGTACTCCACTGACTCCTCAGCACTCATCTCGAAGAAGGCTCAGTTGCTGTTTTTGCTGCAACACAACCTATGCACATGTACAGCTTCGGTACAGCTACCCCTATTGTTTTGAGATGGTGTTATGAGTTGATTCACTTTACTTGGTAGCATCCCTGGCCTTGCTACTTTGAGAAGAATCAAAACCCGTCTCTCACACACATCCCCACATCCAACATACGAATCACACCACTGCAACTCTCTGGACATCACAGGCAGTAGATAATGTGGGAAAAAGATATGCAGAGCGATTTTTTAATTATGTCTAGCAGACCTGTGCTTTTTGGCATGGAGGAGCTTCCAGCTATTGGCAGTTCAGGCCAGCAGCCTAACCTCCTGCCAGTTTTGAGATGGCATGCATCATAAATTTCCATGTGCTAACCCACTCACATGTAAAAAGCCCAACGAGAAGCCTAAAGTAAAACTGCCATACTGAGCCGTGAAAACAGAGAGTAGGGGCTCGATTTAACGCATGTACTGTAGGTTGGTTATTTGGTGATATGTTTCCTTGAAATGTATGTGCATCTGTGTATGGGAGTGCGCGGGTAGGTCAGTCTTAAAAATACAGCTCAACAGCTTTTAAATCCATTTCTTCCTGTGGGTCACATGGGACGGTGGTATCAGTCTCCAGTCTTCCAGGCCTTTTAAAGATGTGGAACTGTCCCCCAGATCACTGGCGTTGTTTCCAGGGTGTTTGTGGTGTGTGTGTGTGTGTCTGACTGAGTGTGTCTGACTGAGTGTGTCTGGAATATGTGTGTGTGGGGTGATACGGTGGCGTTCAGAATTTAACACGCCGTGTTTCGTCCTACACCTGCTCTCTCAGCACATACACAACCCGAGAGACAACCTGCTAGTGACGTCCAGAAGATCTGGTCACCGGAGGAAAGGAGATGGACACCATCTCTCTGTCCCATGTCAGCCAAGGAAGTTAAAGTTACCGTGGAAATCTCACTGTTGCCACTCTTGTATTCTTCTCATTCTTTCATGTCCTCTTCTGGGCATCTGCTACAGTAGAGTCCAGTCTGATAAGCTAGAGAGAGACAGTGAGCGAAAGAGAGGACTTTGGTACATGCTGCCTGTGCTCCTACATTGTGTAAGACATCACGCTGTCATCACCTGACTGTGTTATGTCTACCCAGAGACCGTTATTGATTACTGGTATTGTTGTCCGGGTCACGCCAGTCATCGCTTAGTACTTTATTGGGTCTGTGTGTGTGTTTTTTTTTTTTTTTTGTGGGTTGGTAAATACACACTTAACAGCTGCCCCTTGCTCAAACGCGTTTGCCCGATATAGGTCACAGGTTTGATTTTCAGAGGGCTAAATATAGCCTGTCGCTGCTGTTTTGGTAGCGACCTTAATGACTGTGAGGCCCGCGTCTGCCACATCCACATTAGTTTGATGCATTACTGCCAACATATCTGAGCTGGGGGTGGGTGGGCGGTGGGGGGCTTGGCGGTTAGGGCTTGGGAGTCGTGGGGAGCTGGGAGCATGAGTAGTTCAACATCCCATTCCCATACCCCAGCTCATAACCCAAAGTTAATCACCTAAAGGATAAATACAGACGCTGATTTATTAGCTGTTTTATTATTGAACACACAGGTTTTCCATCTCAGTCTTCATTCACTGCTATTAAATGAAGTAGAATGTTTATGAGGTTCCGATTAGTGGTATCTGGGCCATTTAAAAAAAGAGAGCGACAGACAGACAGAGAAACAGTGAGCGAGACAGGGAGAGAGAGAGAGAGACGGATGACTTGCTACATGCCTGCACAGGTGAAGTATTTTCTCCATCATAGCTTGGCGCCTGGCCTGGCCATGAGAATGGAGACATCTGTTCCTCGAGTCTCTGCCATATATCTGAACCACTATCCAGCTCCAGCCACTGACGTCAAGGCTGGATAGGGCTAAAGAGCTCCCCCTAATGGTAGTATAAATTCTACTTTGCCAATACAAGCTGGTTGTCAGTCAGGCAGAGAATATACAGTTCTGCCCTAGGTCTTAGGCCTAGGTCTTTGTGCTAGTGTTGTGATGTCAGTACATCATTAAGCTACTTTCACAACTCGTTTAACATTTTACCAAATATCTGTTTCTGTCTTTGTTTAACTTCGTTTTCTCTCCCCCTTTTCCGGTGTTATATTGAAGTTCTGCCCTTGCACGCATTGTTGCTGTTCCTTTTCAGTAGCAGAATAACACATCCTGCTCTCCTCTCCCCCTTCTTTGCTGTTGTGGACACAAGAGAATAGCACCTATTTACGTTGGGAACAATAGGGAGGAAAGTGGAACACGGGGAGAAATCTCTGCTGACACTGAGGCGTTGGTAATTTTATGCCTGGGTGTAGCCAGCAGCCTCTTCTCCTCGTCCACTGATGCATATCCAGCCGTGGCAATGGGCTTGAGGTGTGTGTATGGCGTGTCTATGAATCTTCGGCCTCTTTTGTGCCGGACGATTTATCAAGTGTCTCCCTCTCGACGTGACAGACGGCGGTTGCGAATGATGAATGCACTCTGGCGGAGGGGCTGACGTTTTGTTGACAGTTACCGAGGGCCTCTGAAGGTTGGTTGGTTGGTTGCCGGGCTGAGGCGTAGCGCAGTAGAGGGTGGTGGTGGTGGTGAAGTGCCAACCTCACTCGCTTGCTCCTCTCGCTCACTCGCTCTTTCTGTTGACGGAGCAGCGCCAATCTTGACTGTGTTTGCGTGAGAAGAGTGCAGTTAAGGCCAGTGCAGTGTGAACACACACACACACACCGGGAACAGAAGCCAAGCAAATAGACTGGTTGCTGCCCGCTGTGTCACTGATTTGCAGAGCAGGTGGGCTGTTGTCCCTGTAATCTGTGGTATATGTAGTTGAAGTGTTTATTTAAGTCTGCTATACCACATTATGTTCATTGTTAAAAAAAATGCCATTTACTTGCTTAATAAATCTATTATATGTTCGATCTGTAAAATGTGAATTGGTGCTCCCCAGAACACAAGATATAATGGATGTCCTTAAATGTCTTGTTTTTTGTTCAAACACTGAATATTCAGCTTGATGTCAGAGGAGTAAAGAGACTAAGAAAAAATGAAATGCTACAAGCGAGAATCAAAGGATTTTGAATTTTTGTTTTGTCCTCAAACCAAGCAATTGATTTAAAAACTGACAGCTAATTGATTCATAGAATTGCCATATCTGCAGTTATGCATATCACTTTCTAAAAAACCTTTAACCCTCACCCTCTGCTTTAAAGACATTGCACAAGGCACATGTGGTCCCAGTTTAAACAAACTCCTGTATTCCAGGTCATGACTAAACGGCTGTGTGGCAAGACCAAACCGGAGTGCTAAGACGAGGTCAGGTCAGGCCAGGAACGCTATATGCCTGAGGAGTCATAGTCGCCTGTCTAAATCCATTTAAATGCAAAAACCTCTAGCTGCGACTACTTAACACTTCCAGATGTAGGTCCTGTACTACCAAGCAAAGCAAAAAAAAAACCGACAACAAAGAAACCCTCTTAGTAGGCCTGGGAAAAAAACAACAACGCTTTGCATTGTGTAGGATAATGCTCCAATCCCAACCTTGTGCATCTGATTGCTAAATCAATATGTGCTGCAGTGCCGCGGTTATGTGACAACCATAATCCTCCCTTAACATAATTGTGTGTGTCGCCCCGTTGTTGCTGACGCATGGTTAAACCCATCAAGTGTTCTGGAAAGAGAGAAGGGAAAAAAAAAAAACTTGGAAAGAGGAGGTGCTGGCCCTCTAATGGCAGTGTGTGTGTGTGCTGTGTGAGTGAGCCGGGGCATTTTGCTGCTTGGCTGGTTGGTTGGAGACTTGGCCTAGTTGTGTGTGTGTTGGTGCGTGTGTGTGTGTGTGTGCTGGTGTGTGTGTGTGTTTGCTGCAGCACTTGCCTAGGTGTGTGTGTGTGTGTGTGTGTGTGTGTGTGTGTGTGTGTGTGTGTGTGCGCGCATTTGTGTTTGCTGTAGCACCTGCCTAGGTCTGTGTGTGTGTGTGTGTGTATGTGTGTGTATACACCCTTCTCCCTGTGCCTCCATCCCTGCTCTGCTCTCGTCCCTCTCTCTAATGCCCCAGTTAGTCTGCCGGTGCCTGTGCCTGTGTTGGTGCCTGTGCCTGTGTTGGTGCCTGTGCCTGTGTTGGTGCCTGTGCCAGCTCCGGTGCCTCTGCTGTGCTGTGCTGTGCTGTGCTTTGCTGGGTGACGCCATGCAAGCTGACACGGTGCGGTCTGTCGGCAGTGAGCGCACGTTCCTCCAACCCGCTGGGTGCCAGCATCAACAATTTATGTGTCGCCGCGATGCGGCAGCTAAAGTGTCGGACAGGCGGAGGCGGTGCGATCCCTTTGGAGATGGACGGAGGGGGCCAAGCACGGTCAACGGCCAAGCCTGGTTTAAAGAGGCCTGGGCATCTCCTGCTCGTGTGTATCGCTACAGATCAGTGGAGAACATTGAAGTGCAACTTCATATACAACTTCAATTCAATTTCAGTTCAACTTCAATACTCTCTCTCTCCTTTCTTTGTCTCTACAGTGCTTCCCTGCTTGACACTTGATACTTTAACACTTTTTACTGGCACCCTTGTGGCCTTGCTGTCTAATTTCGTTGTCCAAGTAACTGTTTAATGACAAACACTCCTGAGGTAACATGATGTGTATGTGATTTGTATCTCTGACATGTTTGTGTGTGTGTGTGTGTCTGTGTTTTAATGAAGAGTTTGGACTTCAGTATCCAACACTGTCACACTTGCGGTAGGGGGCTAACCTGAAATAGGCTTTACTGCATCAACGGGGCATTACGTTGTTGTGACATTGCATTGTTTTGTCACTGCGTTGATGTGTCACTCAAGAGCCCACATTAACGGGACATTGCATCATTACGCCATTTCGTTATTGTGTTCAACTGCTCCGTTGCCACTGGACTGCAAGAAATGTTGTCTTGTTGTGACCTTGCCAAACTGTAAAGCACTTTGAGCTGCATCTTGTATGTATGAATTGTGCTATACAAGTGAAGATTATTATTATTATATTATTATTATCTAGTCAGAGCCTTGTCCTCAGTGCAAGTAGTATTCTTTGGTCTTAACAGCACAATTCACTGTAGAAGTATTCAGTCCTGATTTGCTTCTGCATTGAATCCCATTATGAAGTCCCTGCCAGGAACTTGTGGCTTTTCCGCTTTGTGATTCGCAAGCTCATTAGAGCTGCAATCTCTAAGTACCTTTGCCCTCAATGAGCGCTCGAATTCAGCACATACAGTGGAAGATTCCAGAAGGCTGGATGAATTAGACTTAACTTGAAGTGATATTTCAAAAAGATTATTTCACAAAGATCAGGATGATGTTTTTTTTATTTTAGCCTGGCTGTTGCACCAATAACCTAATAGATGGAGCTCGGTCTGGCAAAAGAGCCTATCGACAGGAAGTTCTCAGAGGTGGGATTAACTGCCTATCAAATGCCTCTGTACTGGACAGAGCTACAACCAATCATACCACTGATTCCGATGACGTATGTGTAGCAACGTTTTTCATTGGTTCCCTATTTCAGGGGCAAAAAAACAGCCGGAAAAAAACAGGTTGGCCAGACTGACTTCAAAGAAAAATTCTATGCAGCATCGCAGGTTGTATGGGTGGGCCCAGGCTACACTGATGGGCATTCGGTAATGAGGTAGTTCCATCACTATCATCACATGATACTGAAGGACATTTTCCCATCTGTCGTCCTCTGCCTCCTGCATCAGCTGTGTGTGTGTGTGTGTGTGTGGTTGTGTGGTTGTGTGTGCGCACACGTGCATGTGTGTGTGTGCATATGACCAAGCAAAAAAGAGTCTAAAAAAAAAAGCTGCAGTCACACCAGCAGGTATGGCTGCCTTTGTGTGTGTCTTTGTGTGTGTGTGTATGTGTGTGTGTATGTGTGTGAGTCATCAGGGAAAGTCTCGCTGCTTCTTGTGCTCACCTTGCCTGTGGAGCCTTGTGTGTTTACCATGATGATGCAGAACTGTGTGTGCCGGAGGCGGGGCACAGCACAACGACACAATGTGTACGTGTGTGTGTGTGTGTGTGTGTCTACGTGTGTGTGTGTGTGTGTGTGTGTGTGTGTGTGTGTGTGTGTGTGTGTGCGTGCGCAAGTGTGTGCAAGTCGCAGAGGGAGAGAGAGAGAGAAGCAGAAAGGGGGCGTGTGTTAGGGGAGGGGAGAAGAGCGAAACGGAGGGGGGAGGAGGTGGAGAGAAAGAGAGAGAGAGAGCGAGAGGGCAGCCAAGCGAGCGAGAGACAGCGAGGAGAGAGAGGGAGGGAGGGAGAAAGGGAGGGAGGGGGCGGGGAGAGTGGAGTGGGGGTGGGGGTGGAGGGGGGGTGCATTGTCCAGCCTCCATAACCCTTCACAGGCAGCCAATGCTCTCATCTGACAGCTAGGGGTGGAAGTTGAAGCAGTGAGAAAGAGAGAGAGAGAGAGAGAGAGAGAAAAAAACGCAAAAGAGGGTTTTTCCCCCACCTCCCTCTCCTCCTTCTCCTCCTCCTCCTCCTCCTTTTTTTCCTCCCTCTTTTTTTGTCAGGAGAGAGTGAGGGAGAGAGAGAGAGTCAGAGAGAGAGAGAGCATTCAGCAGTTCCTCTCTCTACCTCTCTCTGTTGTGCTGCACGGCACCTCACTCTAGCTCTAGTGCTGGCTCTGTCTCTGGCTCTGTGTCTGTCTCTGGCTCTGGCTGCTAGTCAGAGCAAAATGGGGGTACGGTAGAGGGAAGGCTGACCGTATCATGTGCTGCAAGGCAGGGACAGCGAGTGCTCTGGAACCATGAAAGCCCAACGGGAGAGGTTGAGGATTCCGGGGCTGACGCTGGAGTGAGTATTTATTTCTCCTCCTCCTCCTCCTCCTCCTCCTCCTCCTCCTCTTCCTCTCCCTCTCCCCTTCCCTCTCTCTGTGTCTTGTGTCTTATGCGGTGAGGTTGCGTTGATCTTAGCAGTGGACGTACGTGCGTTCATCTGCGTGCACTGTTTGTTTTTGTTTCTGCCAGCTAGCGACAGCACGGTGGGGCTTACCCATGTGTGTGTGTGTGTGTATGTGTGTTGGTGTGTGTTGGTGTGTTTGTGTTTAAGGCAGCAGCATAGATACAGTAGCAGCATCCGCAACAGCAGCAAGTGCGATGTGAATGTGCTGTGCTATGAGCTAGCAACAGCACTGGTGTGTGTGTGTGTGTGTGTGTGTGTGTGTGTGTGTGTGTGTTTGTGTGTTTATGTGTGTGTCTCTTGCTCGTCTGTCAGCCCCTAAGCCTTGGGATTGCTGCAGCTGTTTATCTTGGCTGCTTGGTAAGGGTGACACACATGGATACATTTTCACACACATACACACACATACACACACACACACATACACACACACACACACACACACACACACACACACACACACACACACACACACACACACACACACACACGTACACACACACACGCATGCACACGTACACACATACTGTTTACCACACCTCATCTAATCACCCAGACAGTGCAGTGATCAGCTGGTCAGGCTTTTCCGAGCCCCCTGTGATCAATATCAGTGTGCGAGCAGGCTGTGAAGTGAAGAGAAGTGAAGTGCCCTTGTGAAAAGGGGGCCTGATCACTGCCTAGTGACACAGCAGGGACAAGCACACAACAGCCACAGCACGCAGCACGTTAGCACGTAGTAGGTAGCACTAGCAGCAGCAGCAGCAGCAGTAAAACTAGCAGCAGCGCAGCCTGGCTGTTGGCTAGCCCAAACAGGGGGGAGCAGGCTGCACATGGGCAGCCATATGCAGCCCTAAGCGATCAGTGCTAAAGGGGATTAGACGCAGCAGCGCTCGTCCTTTTCAGCAGCGCTAAGGTCACGGCTAGAGAGGCACATGTTTACCGCGCCTTGCCTTGCGCCATCAGTGCTCGTGTGTGTCACTATGGAGACCAAGAACTCTGCTTCGTAGGATGGAAGAGGGGAGGGGGTTGGTGGGGCAGGGGGGTGGGGGTGGGGGGGCAAAGCGGAGCTAGCTCAGCATTTTCAGGTCTGCTTGATTGGATTGATGTGGGTCGTCAATAACGGTATGGGGCGTCTGCCCCATCACCCCCCCACCCCCCCCACCTTCCCCTCCACCCATCCTACCCCCCCTGATATGCGCTTCTGGCCGACCTCAACCAGGCTCTGCCTGCCTCCCTCCCTCCCTCCCATTACATTCTGATGTTGTCAGGCTGGAACAGGCACGCTAGATGTGTCTGAACACAACCTCAGAAGAGTCAGCCAGAGTCAGTCTGCACCATTGTTTACCCACAGTGGCTTGTTGTTCGAGTCTCAGATTTCAAAACCTTAAAAACCCCTCCTCACCTGTGTTTGTAGTGTTTACTACAACGTGTGCAGGGTCAATACCGTTACCTAAATGTTAATACTACGTTTCAGACAGATATTTCTTTTTATTTGCCTTTTTTATTCAATTGCTTTAGTGCATAGAGGAGGTTTGGGTGGGAGGGTTGCACTGTTGCTGCTGAGAAGCTGCTGCATTTTGTTTTCTAGCTCCCCTAAAAAAGGAACACTGTCTGCTCTCTCTTCCCCTTTGGCACCATTTTAATGATCCACCTACTACAGTAGGTGGACTTTTTTAGGAGGGCTGCATAACATACGACCCCGACCCCCTAAATAAAAAATACAGAAGCTGAGGATTGCTATGGTAACATTTGCCTGAAGCATAAACAGGATCAAGTCTGTCTATCTGTCTGTCAGTCTTTCAGTCAGTCAGTCAGTGTGTTGACAAATGACAAACTCTGTTGCCGGATGCTGCTCTGTGTTTAATGTATGTAAAGTAGAATATGTCTCTGGCATATGTGCTTGTTGTCTGGACCCTTCACACACACACGCACACACATGCACACACACACACACACACACACACACACACACACACAAGCCCTGCTGTGCTGTGCTTTCGAGGCATTCATGCTGAACAAATGACCGTTTTTGAAACTCAATTTAACTTCTTCCAGCCTCACTCCCAGAAGTCTGAGCCCAACACCCACAAGTCCCTGCAGCCCCTGCAGCCCGCTGCACGCCTTTCATTTTTGGAGGTAAGAGCGCGTACTGCCTCTCAGTATGGCCATCTTGTTTCGTTTTGGGTCCCCCCACCCCCCTCTCCCCGTCTTTTTTTTTGGCAGTTTGATAGGATAGACAAAGGAACCTCGCTGTGTGAGGCTTCTGCAAGGCTCATAAAATGAGACAAACATTTTTGACACTACCATAAAAGAATAACATGTATTTCTTAAAATTTTGCCGTTATTTTTTTTACTCAAGGATGTTAAACTCGAGTGTTTGGAGTAGGGTGGTTTTAAGGAACGAGGTCACAGCTTATGTAATTTTGTGAGCGAAACCCCTTCCCCCCTTTTTTTCTCTCTCTCTCTCTCTCTCTCTCTGTTGTGTGATCTGGTTTTGCGCCCTCTCTTTTTGAAGTGCAAAGCAGGATTTGTAGCATTCACAGCCGAACTCTTGAGCTGAAAAGAGCTGCCAAGGAACAATTGTTTCCCGAACTGGTGGTGAAGGGGGGTGGGGGGGGGGGGGGGGTTATGACCGTCTGAATCAAAGCCTTATGCACACAGATGCAAAATCGAGTATTTTTTTCCTCTTAATGATCTGCAAGCCAGCTTGTGATTGCACTGAAAAACACATTTTATTAACCATGAAAATGGAGATTAGTTGGACGTGAGATTGAGCCAGTTCACGTGATCTGCGAAACGCAAAGCGCAATAAATAGTGTTATTGAACCGCAAATGTTATTTCACATGATGATGAGTTTTCCATGTTTTCCATATGTCTTCCAATGTTGAATGGGTTTGTGACTGTGTGTGTTTCTGTGACACTGCTGGTCTTCCCTGGACATTCAGTCCCCGTCCCCCCCCCCCAGTGCCCTGTGTCCTGTACCACTAATGATGCCTGCTTGAAGCCTTTTCCCTTTGGAGACGGGCATGAATCAGCCTCTTGTTCCAGAAATATGTATCTTTGGGGTTCCGCAAATGAATTGGGTCGCTGAGCCTGAACCCCTTTTGTAGTTTGGCGTTTTGATTGGCCGGTGTTTACGCAACTGCACGGTTGTGTGGCTCTGCGCTTTTGAAGTTGTGGGAAAGGAAGGTCAACAGAGTTGATGCCCCCCCCACCCCCACCCCCCCGCGTGTCTCCCCTCTGAAGTCTTGTGCTTTTTGAGAGGTGTATTCATATCACACACACCATTGTCCTCTCATTCGGGACATTGATATCATAATGTAATAACTCCGAAGCTGTTTTCTAATGTGGTGTATGCGTCTGTGTGTCGCAGCGTGTTCATTTTGCATAAAGATTGTAGTGAATATTTTATTAAATGACCTTCTATTGACTGCAGGACAATGTGGTAACGTGATGCCACCGCTAGTATGGTGGTGTATTATATCCTTACACTTCCATCCAAGTGATCAGATTTCATCATGCACAGTGTGTGGCTCTGTGTATGGTTCAATGGGGACATGCAACTAATAGCTCACAATTGTCTGTAATTGTAGTGTAACGGAAGCTGGGTGGTAGCTGTGCAGTAAGTATGTTGGTAAACCCTAACCCTGGATCCTTTCCTACTTCCCTCCCTCCCTCCCTCCCTCCTTCCCTCCCTCACTCCCTCCTCACACCTCTTTGGACTACTGACCTACCAGAGTAGGGAGTGCAGAACTGCAGGTTCGATTGTGGGCCCAGTGAACACAACAACACAGGTCACAGGTTACAGTAGCATGGCTCACTTAATTTGACAACCTAAACATGGGTATGGGGTTGTAAATAAGTGTGTGTGTGTGTGTGTGTGTGTGTGTGTGTGTGTGTGTGTGTGTGTGTGTGTGTGTGTGTGTGTGTGTGTGTGTGTGTGTGTGTGTGTGTGTGTGTGTGTGTGTGTGTGTGTGTGTGTGTGTGTGTGTGTGTGTGTGTGTGTGTGTGTGTGTGTGTGTGTGTGTGTGTGTGTGTGTGTGTGTGTGAAAGAGTGAGAGAGAACATTTCCAGTTGTGATTTTTACTTACTGAGATGGTAGATCTGTCCAAGCTACTTTTCTGGCAGGGAACATTGATTTGACATGGGGTAAAGCAAAAAACACACACTTGTCCTGGACTACTGAAGAATTTGCAGTAATATGCTCCCTGTTGTTGGTATCTTCTTCATAACGTTGATTCAACACCTTTTTTGATTTTTTCATCTATGACTTACCCAAAGCTCATCCATTCATATTTCAGTAGCAGAAGCCAAATCCAGCCCTGAGTCATTCTCATATTAGCCCCATTATGCATGCACACAGCTCACTTGAACAGACACAGGGCACTCTGAAGTACCTGTGGTGGCCCCCTTCTCATTCTCAGTAACTCTGCTGACAACGTTTACCGCGCGAGTAAATGCTCGTGGGAAGGTAATCGTTCTGAAAGGTTCCTGGGTAACTTGACAGCGCAGTTTATGGTCAGATAACTCAGTCAATATTACACACCAAACTCTACAGTCCTTGATGCACCCCCCCCCCAAGGGTGTTTTTTGGAAATGGAAGGCTAAGTGGAAGATCAGCATAAGTGCTTCTGAGAAGCTGCACAATGGCAGTGAGAGAACTCAACTGTTTGTGCTTTCCCTAAGCGTCTGTTCGTTTACCGGAAAAGAGAAGAGGGCTCATGATGGCTGGTGGTGCTCTGAGGGGGAGGAACGTAATGGAACCATGTTTATGTTGTCGCAGACAAACCCCCGATCCAAAGCCCAGCTCTCTCCACAGCGAGCGAGACACAGAGGCAGCTAGGCAAAGAGCAGGACAGACTGGCAAAGTCGTAAACACGCCTAATAAAATCCATGTTTATTTGCCCTGTAAAAATGAAACTCAACAGAACAGAAAATGGCAGGGACAGCAGAGAGAAAAAAACAAAAAAAAACCCCAGAAAATAAATA
>CM059273.1:8668000-8698000 GCA_030347295.1 Setipinna tenuifilis | reverse complement strand
ATGAAAAGTCAGGGATTGCAAAGGGACACTTCACCATTTTTTTTATGTTGTATGACAAAAAGGAGTCGGAATCACTCTCCTCCTGATGATCTTGTATTAGCCAAATTAGCTTTGAGGATTATTTTGGGATTATTTAATCTGCTGGGGACTTTAAAGGAATGCCAGTCCCCTAGATCTGTGCTTACAGACTCTGTGTCCTCTGGAAAGCTTTTCTCACCAGCTCACTGAGTGGAGCTTTTGTGAATGACTTGACCTCTGCAACCTCCATGTGAATCACTGTGTGTACCCAGTCGCCTGTGGATAATCGGCACAGTATGAGTGAGTGGGTATTGGTATTGCGTAAGGCCTTGCATCATGTCCACACTTTCGTAATGCTGTCATTTGCCATGATTTGACCTTAATGGCAGGAAACATGTATCCCACAATGCACAGGGGCATGAGCTGCATTCTGGATAATGAGAGCTGAAGCACTGGGAATAATCTCTGGCTCTCCTCATCTTGTTTCCTGCTGTCCTCTTTCTATGCCTCTCGCTGTGTGTGTGTGTGTGTGTGTGTGTGTGTGTGTGTGTGTGTACACATGTATGTGTGTGTGTCTGTGTGTGTCTGTGTGTGTGTGTGTGTGTGTGTGTGTGTGTCTGTCTGTGTGTGTACATGTGTGCGTGTGTGTTCCTCTCTTTTAACTTGGCCTCTACCTGCCTGACAGCTTGAGTAGACACATGTTTGTGTATGTGTGTGGGGTGTGTGTGTTGCCTGACAGCTTGGGTAGACACATGTTTGTATGTGTTCCTCTCTTTCAACTCATACTCTCTGTGCCTGACAGTTTCACAGTACACATTTGTGTGTGTGTGTGTGTGTGTGTGTATGTACGTGTGTGTGTGTGTGTTTGTTTCTTTCTTTACACATACACACTCCCTGCCTAACAGTTGTGTACACATGTACGAGTGTAAACGTGTGTGTTTTTGTGTATGTGTGTGTTGTTAATGAGGTTGTTAATGTGCTATTTGCTGACGTCAGTTCACCTGACTTTGGTCTATCTAGTCTAGTTCACAGGCCGAAAGCAATCAGATGCCCTCATTTTGTTTTTCCTTTTTTTTGCCACACACACACAGACACAGACACAGACACACACACACACACACGTGAGGAGATAAGAGAAGACCCTTGCACGGTCTGGCTGCCAAAGTGGAAGCATTTACACAGCAGGACAGCTATTGAAAGCCCCATGTAAATATGCCCCCAACAAATAAGCGGCTTTTTTTTTTCTTTTTGAAGCAGGCCTGTCGGTTTTATTTGTGAGGGATGAATGGCAAGGAGAGATTGTTGTGCCGACTCAGCTTCTGATGGTAGCGGCGTGAATAGTGAGATGGTGTGTGTGTGTGTGTGTGTGTGTGTGTGTGTGTGTGTGTGTGTGTTTTACCATTTCGTCTTCATTACAATTCATTGCTCTTTTTATTGTGACATGATTATGCATCTGTTATGGGATGCCAATGTCTGTTGTTTTTGTTTATGTGTGAAGGAAATGAAGTCAAACAATGGACCAAAAAATTTGTTTTCTTATCGCTCTCTTTCTTTCTCTCTCTCCCTCTCTTTCTTTCTCTCTCTTGCTCTCTCTTTCTCTCTCTCCCTCTCCCTCACTCTCTCTCTCTTTCTTACTCTTTCGTATTCTTTCTCTCTCCCTCTCTCTTTCTCTCTTTTTCTGTCTTTCTTTCGTTATCTTTCTCTCGCCCTTGCTCTCTCCTTCTTCCTCTCTCTCTCTCCTTCTTTCTCTCTCCCTCTTCCTCTCTCCCTCCCTCTCTTCTTCTTTCTCTCTCTCTTACTCTCTCTCTCTCATTCTCTCTCTCTCTCTCTGACTTGCATTAAAGATTAGTGCAGATCCTGCATGGCCGTCTTCCAGGGATTCTCACATGTGTCTGCTGTGCCTTGCGCTGCGCTGTATAGATATAGAACCCTGCCCCACTTCTTTTCAAGCATCTCTGCCAGAGGCGCTTTCTTCTTCTGTCATGCCTTGCATTTAAACGCCATTTAAACACAATCGCACTTTATCCTAATCAAAAATTCACCCTCGCAGTGAGTGTAAGCGCTAAGCCAACAGAGGGTATGCTTGACTAAAAGCGGTTTGCCGCGATGATAATGGATAATGGACTATTCTTTACTGGTGTGTGACCTCAATAGATGAAAACATAAGAAAGAAAAATGCACAGCAGATCTGTCTGTGGTTGAAAAATCAACCATTACATTTAGTGTTTTTAACAGATAAAAGGGCAAACGACAAAGCTTTTACAAGTTGAAGCAGACCCCATGTTTACATGTGTAGAAATGGTGTGATGAGTATAAATAGGCAGTTAAATCTGATCCTTGGTCTCTTTCACTCACCCCCCCCCCACCCCCCGTCTCTCTCTCTCTCCCTCTCTCTCTCTCTGTCTCTCTCTCTCTCATCACTAGACACCTGTGAACCGGATATTATTCACTTTGCTACAGTGATAAATGTTTAGCGTCAGTGATGAATGTTTAGTGGCTTAGAGAGAGAGGAGGGCAGCTGTAAGAGTAAGGAGTGGAGAGGGAGAGCACTGACCTATTTTGCGACGGAGGGGCTAGACCGTCTCTCAGAGCAGCTGATAGGGGGTCCAGGTCAACCATGAAAAGGCCGATGGGAGGGGGGGTCAACCATGGAATTGTTGATAAAAGGGTCCAAGTTGGCCATGAGAGTGTTGATAAAGGGGGTCCAGGTCGAGCACGGAAGTATTGATTTTATTTTTATGTTATTTATCCTTTGTGTTACCAGGGTGGTCACATTGACACAGAAGTCTCTTTAGCAAGTGAGCCCTGGCCAAGAAAGGCAGTGCTCAACTAACAGCAGCAGACTGTTATGACACTCATATGACAATATGAAACACACAACATAAAAACACCAGCAGCATAGCATTGCTGTGGTGGCTTCAGTGTCTTCACTGCCTATGGCTCTGTCTGGCTTCATGAAGCAAGAGATGACAGCTCAGGCAAATGCTCCCCCATGTCTCTGATACTGTTTCAATTGTTAATTGATTTATTAATCCATTCATCTACCCATACAAATAACCTGTTTACTCCTAGCATTAAATATACTTCACTTGAACTTGCTCTTTTGCTTTGAGCACTGTTTTTGATGTATCATACTTTATTTATTTACCTGTAGTTGTGCTATTTTTATATGTATTCCTGCTTCCAAAGTCTATCTAGTGTAACTGCTCACAAAATGGTCTACGTCAAAGAATGACATCAGTTGTGGAACAAGATGATGGATTCAAAATGCCTAATATGGCACTTGCTTTTCTAGTTATCCGCTGCCAGTGTGTTTGTGGATACCTACTGCTATGCACTTCAAGAATTTATAAATCCTGATTTCAGTGCCAACAGTATAAACTTTGTACTGTCTACCAAACACATCAGTTTTTGTAAGCATAACACGTCCCAGAACTGTCAAAGCATACTCGATATAAAGTTTTTGTGGTACTGACCTACCCTTTCTAGAAAAGCCAGACAGGATTTTTTTTGCAGACAGGAAAGACCATGAAAGCTGATCTGTCAAATAGCGCATTTTGATTTGTGTGTTGTTACATTTTTTGGCACTAGCATCTCAGTCTAAAAACTGTCGTGCATTTTTCTCCTAAACTTGCAGTAGGTGATGGCATGTGTAGTGGAGACGTTTGTGTACTGGGGCTGTTTCTCAGCTTTAGGGATCCACACTTGAGGCCCCCCCCCCCCCTATCACCTTTGAGTTATGGGCTCCTTATGTATGTATTTATTTATTTATTTAGTTTGAAAATGCAGAGGATGCAGTTTGATGTCTTTGGCATGAACACACCCGCCCGTCTGCATGACTTATTCATTTTACCCTCATTAAAATGTCATGAAAGAGGGAAACGATGTCAAGGTTAACTTACTGACGCAGGGAGAGCAAGTGCGATATCTCCAAGATGGGTCCTTAAGCTGATAGTTAAAAACGTCCGTGATTGATGTCACAGTTGTTGGATGAACATGTAATCTCACTCCTGCCTTTCCAGAAATGACAATATCTTGAGGGTTTACTGAAAAATCGGTCTTAGCTTCCTCGTAAATTATGAGGTAAAATGTAATCTTTAACAGAACGTGAAACTTTGTAACGTGCTTATCTTCAAAGAGGGGCAATGAACACTTCACCAGCTGTAGAACTCTTTCTATAAAGTCTGACCTTCCTGGTCTGTGTTAGTTGTGTTTCTGTGGCTGATATCGAGGCAGTAAGGATGGATTAAGTTTTGACGGGACTATTTCACATCATTAAACTAATTATTTTGGCAGCACTGGTATGTGAGCTAGTTTCTCTTTGTGTTTTGCTAAATGCTCTTATCGGAACCATCGTATCTGTCTGGCCTGGCTTAAGGGCAGGACACCACTTCACTCTTCTCCACTTTGCAGCTTTCAAACATTAACCAGCCATTTTGTTTTAGCCTCTGAAGCCATAACAACTGCCACTAAACTATATTATCCCATTACGAAGTGAGCTCTCATTTGTTCTGGCCTTCCCTTCCCTCGTTTGACACATTAATCCCACTGCACTCTAATAGATAATAACAAACTGACGAAAATAACATTGCCCACACTAAGGTCAGTGATGTACAAGGCTGCCTTCATTTTCATCTATAGAGCATTTCATAACCACTCTCTCATTCTATCTCTTTTTCTCTCACTCTCTCTATTTCTCTTGCTCTCTCTCTCTCTCTCTCTTTCTCCATCTGTGATTATTTGCGCAGACAGCGCAGGGCCGCTCCGCTCTGGCTTTCTCTTCAGCGGGCCTGTAACCTCTAAAGCTGAGGGGGGAGATTAATCTGTCTATCAGATCAGGGCTGGCTACCTCTGATGCCACGCAAACGCTCTGCTCTGCACGCCGCCCAGAGGGCCGCAGGAGTGTCTGTGCTCTGGCATCCATTATGGATGTGTGTTTGCCGCCCCCATACAGGGACAGAACCAGACAGGAGAGGACAGACAGACAAGAATGGACAGGACCAGAAAGGAGTGGACAGACTGGAGAGGAGTGGATAGACCTGACAGGAGTGGAGAGACAGGAGTGGAGAGACAGACAAGAATGGACAGGACCAGACAGGAGTGGACAGAACCAGACAGGAGTGGACAGACAGGAGTGGAGAGACAGACAATAATGGACAGGACCAGACAGGAGTGGACAGGACCAGACAGGAGTGGACAGGACCAGACAGGAGTGGACAGGACCAGACAGGTGTGGACAGACGTAGAGACAGTGAGAGGAGTACAGGAAGTGCACTAATAAGAGCTGAAAACACAGGGACAGACAGACAGAGAGAGAAATGCAGATAGATATAGAGTAGCAGTTCCCAGGGATTCCCAGGGACAGACAGACAGAAATGCAGACAGATATAGAGTAGCAGTTAAAAGATGCCCAGGGACAGACATACAGACAGAGATAGAAAGAGAAAAGGGTCGCAGTGAAAAGATGTAGGTACTCCTAAATGAGAGAGAGCCGAAGTAGCAGTAAAAAGATGCTCAGTGATAGACAGAGAGACCAGTAAAGAGAGAGAGAAAGAGAGAGAGAGACGGTAGCAGTGAAAAGATGCTCAGGGACAGACAGACAGACAGACAGAGAGAGAGAGAAAGAGAGAGATGGTAGCAGTGAAAAGATGTAGGCACTCCTGAAAGACTAGAGACAGCACTGACACTGATGATAAAAGGAGAAGACGGCTGGTGTGTGTGTGTGTGTGTGTGTGTGCGTGTGTGTGTGTGTGTGTGTGGTGGGGGTGAGGCTGCTTGGTTGCACTGCCTTCTTGCAATCTCATCCCATCCCACTGTCTCCACTCGTGATGTAGAAATGCTGCATTGAGCGAAGATCTTTGAGACGGCAGACATTGCATATACACTGTGAGCATCCTAGTCCTAGCTAGATAGCCTGTTTACCAAATGCATGTAAAAAAAGCCCCCTATAGCAGGCCATCATTCATGCAAAAGGATCATCTCCATGTTGTTGCCAAGTATGTCATCACTCAGGCTAACTCGTGATGTATTCATTATAACCGGGGATGAGGGAGTTTTTTTTTTCCCTGGACGCCGCTGATGATGAAGACGGTTATAATAATGGCAATAATAATGAGAGCCAGTCTAATTAAAGAGGACAAGTCCTCGAGTGACGGTGGATATTAATTTGCCAGCCCTGTCACAGTCATGCCTGTGAAAGATGGTCCTGCCAGCACCAAGAGCAGAGGAGACTCGCAAAAGGCTCTGCAATGTCATCCAGAGTGCCCCCTTCTCAGCCTCACACACACACACAAACACACACACAAACACACACACTCTCTCTCTGTCTCTCTCTCACACACACACTGACACACACACACACACACACTCTCTCTCTCTCTCTCTCTCTCACTCACTCACTCACTCACTCACTCACTCACTCACTCACTCACACACACACTCACACACACACTCACTCACTCACTCACACACACACTCACACACACACTCACTCACACACTCACTCACTCACACACTCACACACTCACACACACACACACTCACACACACACTGGATGCCATTCAGTGCTGTCTGATCAATGGCTGTGTAAAAGTCCTGAATCTGCAGTGCTGCTGAGCTATGGTGACGTGGGCTGACTGCGCTCTCTCCCTCCCCCCCCCCCCCTTCCTCTCTCTCTTTCTCCCTCTCTCTGCCTCTCTTTCCCCCTCTCTCACATTCTCTCCCCCTCTCTCTGCCTCTCTTTCCCCCTCTCTCGCCCTCTCTTTCACCCCCCCCCTCCCTCTTCCTCTCTTTCCCCCTCTCTCTCACTCTCTCTCTCTCACTCTCTGTGTTTTCCTCTCTCTTTCTATCTCTCCCTCTCCCTCCCTCTCTCTGTCTTCCTCTCTCTTTCCCCATCTCTCTCCCTGTCCTGTTCTCAGCTGATTCAGTTCCCATTTTCATTCAAGACCATCCCCCTATCTCTCATTCTCTCTTTAACTCCATCTCTCTTTCTCTCTAGTTCTGTCCATCCTGTCCATGCTGGTACTGAACTAAAGCAGTTCTGTCCCCTCCCTCTCTACCTGTCTGCCCTCCCTCTATGTCTCCTGGGCTTTAGTTCTCTGTCCTTTCTCTGTGTGTGTCCCCTAAGCCTTTTTCCCTTTTGGCTCGCCTCTCCTCTCATTTCTGCTGTATTATTCTCTCCCCAATCTCTCTTTCTCTCCTTCCCTCTCCTGTTTTCTTTCTCCCTCTTTCTCTCCTTCCCTATCCTGTTTTCTCATTCTTTCTCTCTCTATCATCTCTGTCCATTTTTTTCTCTTTTTTTCTCTCTCTTTCTTTTTCCCTCTGTTTCTTTTCCTCCCTCCCTCCCTCTCTCCCTCTCCCTCTCTCCTTTCCTCGCCCCTGCGCCCCATCTTGACCAGAGCTAATGTGATAATGTTGTGCCGTAGATCTATGGAGCTGTTGCAGCATGGCTGCCGGCCTTCTTGATGGCATTAATGCCACTGCTCCTGACCTTGCCCGAGACCCCACAGCCCTGCCGCTCTTCTGCGGCTGGAGAGACATGAGAGGGGGCAAAACACATAATGCAGCCTGCAACAACAACAGCAGCAGCAGCAGCAGTAAGAACTGAAGCAGTCACCCGAGCAGTGCAGCATTTGACAAAAACAAACAAACAAATTAAGCCCCTGTGTGGCTTTTTTATGTTCTTATGTTCTCACTCCGTTGATTTGTCATAGTTATGAGCACTGCACGTACCCTCAGTGGGTTTCATATGTGAAAAGATCATTGATTCACACTTTAATACGTGCCTGCGCATACACACACACACACACACATGCACACATACA
Organism: Setipinna tenuifilis; assembly: GCA_030347295.1. NCBI lineage: Eukaryota > Metazoa > Chordata > Actinopteri > Clupeiformes > Engraulidae > Setipinna > Setipinna tenuifilis. The sequence goes on along the minus strand of CM059273.1, from coordinate 8,690,158 downwards.
CACACACACACGCACACACACAGATGAAAACACACCCTATGGTGTTTGTATTCTGGTGGAGGATACTTAGGTGTCCATAATAAGCTTGCAGACTAAGAGGATCTCTTCGGTAAGCAGTGAGCATATCATTACACAGCCACGCAATAGCTGTCCTTCGCAGCTGAGGCTGAGGTTGTACCTGCAGTGAGCATTGCAAGCGAGAGAGAGATAGGAAAAGAAGGGGAAAGAGAGGGAAAGCGAGAAAGGAAAGAGGTGTGCAAGGACTACAGAGAGACTGAAGAGACGTGCAGAGACACGTTTGTGGAGTACAGTCATCCCTCAGTCTTTCTTTCATTCATTCATTCATCCTCTGCAGACGTTTCCCTCTCCTCTCCTCCACTCCACTCCACTCCGCTCCGCTCTGTTCTTCCTGGTGTGAAGGGAGGGAGGGAGGGAGGGAGGCAGGGAGGAACGGAGGGGGGGTGGGGTGGGCATTCGGGATGCATCCGCAGAGTTTCGCAGAGCATGGGAGGAGGGTGTGTTAGCATCCAGCCGGGCGAATGTGGCCATCACTAGAGGACGCGTACGTTGAGCCTTTGATGCAGTACCTGGGCAGCCGTAAGTGGTACAAGCCGTGGAAGAGGACACCCCGACGGTATGTCACCTGACTTTTCTGCAGAAGGGGGGGACTTCACGAATGACCTTGTCTTATTTTGTCTCTTGCCTTCTTGATGATGCTTAAGTTATGCTAGCATGATAGGAAGTTTGATTTGACATTGGGGTCCGGCAGAGGAGGTTCAACAACAGTGGACATGTTTGTAAACAACACCTTTAGAAGGCTTGGCCGTAAACATTGCATGATGCACAGTATGCATAATCTATGACTGATTGTAATATAATCCAGTTTTGCCTTTGTGGACTCTGCTAGCATGTTTCATGCTGTTGCACATAATGCTAATCAAAATAAAGTTTAGGTTTTTGAAAATAATCACATATTGCAGTCTTATCAGGTATACTGTAGGCAGGGGTTGCAGGCAGCATGGTGATATTCAGTGTACTTGTTCACTTTGCCATTCTCTCAGTCCTGAGGAGGACCAGATCACATGCTCTCTGTATCGTCTAACAGATCGAGCTTCCCCTATATCCCTCCGACGCGCACACACACACACACACACGCACACACACACACACACACACACACTTCCTGTGTCATCATTTCCCTGTGAGCCCTCTGCGTTGTTTACCTCCGAGCAATCAGCAGCATTTCCGCCGCCCCACGTTGGCATGGCTGCCCGCAGCCGGTCGGCCAGCTGGTGTTCTCTCCAGCGGCGTGTCCGACAACAACAACGCCGCCACCACCGCTGCCATTAGCCCTGACCTTGTCTCACACTCGGGGTCGACTCATCAGCACCCCTAGCCGAGCGGATACACAGCAGGGAAGTGGGTTCAGGAGGACACAGTGGCTCTCTCACAGTGCTCGGTAATCCACAGGAAGGCCTTATCTCCCGGGCAACAGAAGCTCTAATGAGGGCCATTATCATTATTAATAACTGACTAATGTCCTGGGAATGCTGCCGATGTTTTTCTCTTTCGTTTTTTTTTTCTCTTCTTTCCTTCTCCTCTTACCAGGATTAGCTGTGGTGAGGGGGCGGGTAATCTTTAATCTCTTGAATTCAGTAGCACCATGTGATGGAATTGGCCAGAGAGAGTAAGAGATGATTCATTTAGTAGTGTCTTCTCTGTGCTGACCTACAACGCCAAAAGGCAGTAACTACTGTACTGTATCTCAGAACTGAGTTTAGACTGGAAATGTACATCACAACACCTTTGTCTATGTGACTAAATCTCTTGCTTCTTTATAGTAAGAAAGTACATGAAAGCATCACCACTATTGTACATGCAACATGTTTGACTAGGCATTATGACAACTCTTATAGGCATTTGTCTCCATTTCAGTGTTCGCGTGGTTACTGTGCTTCGCCTTTGTAGGGCAGTGTAATGGTGGCTGTTTTAATTAAGTCCAAAGGGAGAAGTTCCAGGTGTCCCCTTTTTATCTACATCAGCCCCAATCGGTACATTAAACTAAATCACATTGTCGAAGCAGTGACATCCGCACAGTCAGCCAGAGCGTATTAGGCATGTGTGTTTTTTTTATGGAGTAGCTGTGGGGATGGTCTAGTGGCTCCACCATTGACCTTCAGCAGACAGCACAGATAAAGAGTGGTCTGGGAGCAGTCCTGATGTCCCCACTGAACTAGCAAATGAACAAGCGTGTCCTAGTTTAGTCCTGATGGTGTGCCAGTCAGTGTGTGCCGCTCCAACATGTCAACGTGGCTCTTGTCTGTTTTCTCCCAGTTGCAGGACGACCAACAGGAAGAACCTCATCGGAAGTGGCCAATCGTCAGCACTTCCTCGCCCCCACTCACCCCTGTCATCTCACACAGGTAATGGGTGCGCCTGGGTGTGTGTGTGTGTGTGTCAGTAAGTGTGCTCTGCCTCGCTTTTTGCATACTTAAGTGTGTGTGTGTGCGTGTGGGCTTGTGTGTGAGTGTGTGTGCATGTGTTTGCGTTTGCGTGTGTGTGTGTATTTGAGTCATTGTATTCGCAGCATTGTTTTGATGTTTTTGCAATTGCTTGTGTGAGGGCACGAGCGACCAGGCAAGTAGTCATGCAGGCAGACGGGCAAGCGGGCGAGACTTTTTTGTGGTCGTCATTCTTGCCTGCCACAACAGAGCGTCCCCACACCACACTCACCCTCTCAGCCCCCCTTACCCCCCAACCCCCCACCCCCCCTTTACTCATCCTGAATGGAGCCCATGGTCTGGCGCCCGGACGAAGAAGAAAAGCCTGGCCGTCTGGAAAAGCCTGGCGTCTGAAGTGGGACCTGCTGGTGAATCATTAGCCGCCCACAGCAACAACCCCCAACCACACACACACACACACACGCACACACACACGCACACACCACCACCGAACTCCCCGCTTGTGTCTGCTTCTCCAGACGGGCGTCGAGGGTGCGACCGCACCATATAACCGTCTAATGAGCCACTTCAGTGAAGGGCCGGCCATGACTGGCAGGGGCAGCACAGTGCAGCGCAGTGGCCTGTGTTTTTCAGATGGAAATGATGATGATGATGAGTAGGAGGAAAGAGAAAAAGAGCACTGGTGCCCTCCCACAGGGCAGAACGCCAACGTGGAAAAGCACTGTCTGCTCCAGAGGCCAGTTCAGACAGGCCCTTTGCTATTCCCCCTCAGTGGGGTGTCTGGGGGAAAATGTGTTGGGTTCAGCACAGCACAGAGCACACGTCTGCAGGCCATGTATCAGGGCTAAAGGTCAGCGCTTTAGAAGGCAAGTTTATTTGTGTAGCGCATTTCAAACACAAAGTCAGTGTGCTTAGCAAAAATAAAAGCAAAGAATGATATGTAGAAGTATAAAAGATAAAAGTGTGAATGCTTAAAAGGATACAATTATAATAAGTATAAGGTAAATAAAAGACATATTTAATTTTTTTAAAAGTTGCTTCTAGAGAGGGATTAAGTCATTTACATTTATATGTAATCCTTATACAGAGCAACTGACAGAAACATCAACATCAACATTTCCATCAACTGAAGATTTTTTAAAGACTAAACCTACGTATGAATTGGTAAAAGATAACATTTGATAGTCCCTGTTGTGGTGAACATATTGTTGTGTAGTACAGTGTAAGCACATATTATTACACATTGTAACATGTAGAAACACTAAAAAAAGGAAACCGTAAAATAAAGTGTTGTCTTTGTTTGCCACTAGGTCCTTGTAGTCCTTGAAGAAGGGAGCCATTTTGGCTCTGTGCCTCATAATGAATGTTCTCCTTCATCGTCCCCCCGCCGCTCATTAGAATCATTACGGAGGCACTTGTGTTTTACGGTGAGCGCCAGCTGTGGACTGGCATTTGTTATTGTTCCGGAAGATTCCGAAAAAAGTGTGGGTGCCAGGCCTTACAGGAAGGGAGTTTCTCGTTTCTCGGGAGGATGTTGTTCCTCTTACATTTTTCGGCCGCACGTAGCACATTCTTCTTGAATGTTTGTGTGTCCGTCGCCATGGAAATCCGCCATCGCCGTTGCTCACAGCTAACGAGCTGACCTTGTCTTCTCCCTCCCCAGTTTCTAAATGTGTAAAATAGGCTTTGTAGGTTTACTCACAAGGCCCATGCTTTCGAGTAAGAAATACAATAGCTCTGGGCTCTTACAGTAAACATTAAGTGTGATGTGATTTAGCAGACTAACGTGCACAGGCTGACATTTGTGATTGTGAAGGTTAAGCCCAGACTTCTAGCTTTAGGGTAGGAAGCTTAAGATGATGCTGTATATATATTAACTTCAGAAGGTGTAAATCTAGTAGTTAAGTACACTGAATCAGGGAAATATTAATTTAAATTCAGTATGTTTTGTAAGTGCAAGGATAGTCCTTAAAATTACATTATTATCAGATTAATCCTATTTATTTATTTTTTACTTAAGAATGTAATCCAAGATTAACTAAGCCTGGTGTTGGTGGTGTGGAAGAGAGCCCAATCTGTGAGTTGGCAGTCTTAAATAAGCGTAATTGGATGACTTTCCCTCCCCAACCCCAACCTCAACCGCACACTCACCACCTCCACCCCCTCCACCAACCCCCACCCCCTCAGGTGCTTTGTCCAGTAGAGCACTTCACGTGCTCCGCTTTTGATTATACCCTCCCCCCCTTAAATGCCCTCCAGCTTCACCGACTCTGACGAAGTCAACGTAGCGTTTCCGAAAGGAAAGAGAGGAGGTGGGGGGTCGGCGGTGGCAAAATTAATCAAATCCTAATAGGCGCCTCTGAGCCATCCGAGGGCCTCTGAATCCAAACCCAGGGGACACCTCTTTAGCACCTCTTCAGGGGGTGTCGTCGTGGCCTTTGTTTAATTAAGTGTTTACCGCCACAGTCTCCCAATCAAGTTAATTATCTATAATTAATGTTGGACTCCAGGATGTGTGTGTGTGGGGGGGGGGTGTGTGTGTGTTTGTGTTTTTATATCCTCCCCAACCTCTGGCTCTCAAGCCTGCCACTAGCCCTCTTATCAGTCAGGGGGCAGCAGTCTTAATCGCTGCCGTGTGGGAAATCCCCCAGCATGCCTTGGGCTCAGTGGTCCTGTACTCATCCATGGCTCTGGAGCACATATGGGGCCAGAGAATAGAGGTGTTTTTTTTTTTTTTCGTTCCAACCAGACAATAGCATGTGTGCATGGGTGTGTTTTCACGTCATGTATGCAATGCACGTGTGTATTGGTTTTTGCATGCATGACTGTGAGAGACTGTGCTTGTGTGTGGGTAAGTGTGAGTAGGTGTGTCTGTCTGTTCTGTCTGTCTGTCTGTCTGTCTGTCTGTCTGTCCGTCTATCTGTCTGTCCATCTGTCTGTCTGTCTGTAGATATACAGTATTAGTGTGTTTGTGTTGATGTACAGTAGGTGTGTGTGTGTGTGTACATATGTGTATGTGTGTGTGCTTAAGGCTGCTGTAAAGACTGGGCTACCATGGCTTTCCCACATGAGCGCAGGTCTGTGTATACGTGTGTGTGTGTGTGTGTGTGTGTGTGTGTGTGTGTGTGTGTGTGTGTGTGTGTGTATGTGTATGTGTGTGTGTGTGTAAAGACTAGGCTCCCATGGCTTCCCCACATGAGTGCAGGTCTGTTTGTACGTGTGTGTGTGTGTGTGTGTGTGTACGTGTGTGTGTGTGTGTGTGTATACATGTGTGTGTGCTTTAGGCTGCTGTAAAGACTAGGCTCCCATGGCTTAGCTACATGGGTGCAGGTCTCTGGTAGCTTTTGGCTACGTCGCTCTCTCTCTCCGCACTGTTGGCTTTGTTGTCTGCTGGGTTCAGTCGCAGCTGCTTTGTCTGAGGCTATACGCTTGCTGCTGCCTTCTCTGTAAAGATATTCCTGTTACATTGGGGATTTTTCTTATTTTACTTTTAAGGCACATCAGCATATTTAGACAATAAGCTGTATTTTTCCATACTCGGCTAGGTTTTCACAAGCCACCTGTGAGGATTGAGATGGAGAGTGTTAGAGAGAGAGTGTGTGTAATGGTGTGGCCTTTGTTGCTATTAATTCTGCAACCACACTGTTGCTTTGACGTGCGAGAGGGGCTTTTCCCCAATGCCGTGTGTTCATTTTGTTCTTTATTAGCTGTAAATGAGAAGCCAGACTCCCATCTGACGTCACTGAAAAATGATGAGCTACCTTAAAAAAAAAAAAAAAACACTCCTTCTTTGTCCCATGAGAACACCTTGTCTCTCCTTCCAAGGGACTACGAAATGAAGGGCTCTCTGTCAAAGTCGGCCACCAAGGAGAAAGACCTGAATAATTCAAATTTTTTTTGTATCAGCAAAGAAGTATTACCCTTAATAAAAAAAACCTCTGTTGCAGCACTGAATTATTTAAAATATTTGCTCTGGAGAAGTCCTGTGATACGCACAAACAGATGCCTGAAAGCTGTGTTTCATAAGTGTTCAAATATGGCGGTGTTCAAGCAACCTTTCTTGTTCGCTTAACGACTTGGGGACCCCTCTCTCTCCCCACCTCACAAGAGCTGTTTGGCAGTGCCTCTGCACTCATGGCAGTGGATGAATACATTGGCTAGAGTAAGGAGGAACTGTGAATACGTATTTTCTATAATGACTTGTGCCCACCGCTGTGATTAGCCAAGTCAACATGAAAGGCAATAAAGGCACATTTGACTAAAATGCTGTAGGTGAACGGGAGCTTGTCTGGGTACGTATGCTAGCTTTGATTAGGCAGCTAATTACTATAAACAGGAGTGCTTAATTTGGACTTGAGCATTTCTAAATATTGCCACTTAAAGTCAAAGTCAGCTTTATTGTCAAAAGTCATATGTACAGGTTGTACACACAGGATTTGAAATTACAGCGCTCCCTAGGCCCACAATGAACATTGAACATCTTATAAACATGACAATAAAACATAATACTCACAGTGTAGTAATGTGGTAAAAAATAAATAAATAAATAAACAAACGTTTTTCCTTGTTTTGTTTTGATATCTCATTCACTCTTTTTGGTATTTGTGGTTTTTTCACAGGAACGAGTCCCCAGGACAGCCCCAGAAACTTCTCCCCCAGTGCCTCCGCACACTTCTCCTTCGCCCGCAGGTAAGCAGCCGTCGCCGTTCCTCCTGCGCTCCTCAGGCAACAGTCCTGCATTTACTCTGTTTTGTTTGTGTACGTCGCTTATTTCAAGTGGGAAGAGTAGGGATGCGAGAGGCAGACATTATGAGATCCATTTCCCGTCTAAATGACTCGAGGTGCAGAAACACTCCAGACACTCATGGCTGCAGCTGTGCAGCTTGATTCCCTCAACGACGCCACTCCTCTGCACAGTCTGTTATCCTCAAGTCAGTGCGGAGGACAACACGTTCTGACAGATGCATCCTTAAAAAATCCGCACCAATGTGGCTCTTCTCGTCACTATTCCTGCTACCGCGCACGTAGAAGAACAATGCGTGTGCTGCATTAACAGACCCTTTGAAGTGCTCAGCTCGTGCTGCTACTGTGGAGAGACGTGGTGCACGAGCTGTCATCATGCTGCTGGGTTTTTAAAAATATTCTCACGTGTAACACCTGCCAGCCCCTACCAACAGATCTACTATGTCTTAATATTCGTGACAGCATCAGATGAGAGGTGCAGCACATCCGCACCAAGCCTGTCACTATCTATTCGCTTTGTTCCGCATCTGTCAAAAAACAACATTGGCTGTCAAAACAGCTGTGCTAGTTTGATGAAAAACATTGTATTTACCTCCTTATTTTATTTATCTATTAATTTATTTATTCATCTGTATGATCGTAATTATGTTTTTTTTTTCTTCTTCTTCTTTAAAATGTAAATTTAACGATTATCTCCACACTGTTTCTGCCAGTCATGGACACAGAGTAGACAGGTAATCCCCCACCCTCCCCCACAACCTGCTGTCATTGGTCCCTATGTGTGAGAGTGAATGTTTAGTGGGGTACCCTCCCCCCTCCCTGTGTGAGAGTGAGTGTTTAGTGGGATACCTCCCCCCTCCCTCTGTGTGATAGTGAGTGTTTAATGGGATACACTGCCCCGTGTATCCCCTACCTATCCATCTCCGGTTGGAACAGTAATCTGAATCTGCAGGTTTAGGCTATCTGCTATCGTGGGGCATGTTTTGTGGCCTCAGTATTTTTTATTTATTTATTTATTTTGTTGTTGTTTTTCCTTCCATAAAAGTCAAAAAACATAAAAAAAAAACGAACGGATCAGTGCTCTTTCTGCTCAGCCAACTGGAAGCGTCCTCCAAATGTTTTTGTGTGCGTTCTTGGAAAAAGACAAAAAAGAGCACCGCCACCATTAAGCCTGCAGAGTTAATTTACTGGCAAAAAATCCCTGTAGGATAGCATCCCAGCTGCAGCGGTCATGGGCTTGGGACTGCACAGTTCATTGGTTCATTTGTTGGCATTTGTTGTTTGTGTCATTTGTTTGTTTATTTGTTTATTTATTATTAGTGTCTAAGGCTTTCATCTCATTTCATTCCCCATTCATGTTAGCTCGCGGGCAGTCCCCCAACCACCAACCCGACCCCCCTCTATTCTCCATTTCAAAAGAAGAGCGCCACTTTGTGCATACATGTCTATCTGTGACTGGTGTATTATACGCTGGGCACCTGCTAGCCCTCTCGTGAATTGATCAGGCCTTCTTTTGAGATTTGTGGTTCAGATGGAGTGTGAGTGCACTTGTGCGCGTACATGTGTTCGTGCACATAGGTGCGTGCGCATATGTGTGTGTGCGTGTGTGTGCGTGTGCGTGCGTGCGTGCGTGCGTGCGTGCGTGCGTGCGTGCGTGCGTGCGTGCGTGCGTGTGTGTGTGTGTGTGTGTGTGTGTGTGTGCACGTGCATGTGTGCGTGCTGTGTGTGTGAATCCCATGGTAACAACTCTTTGTTTAATTCTGCTACAGGACTGATGGCCGACGGTGGTCATTGGCCTCCCTCCCTTCCTCTGGCTATGGAACCAACACCCCCAGTTCCACAGTCTCGGTACGTACAGAACACACACACACACACACACACACACACACACACACACACACACATGCAAATCTACATGCACGCACGCAATATCTGTTTACATGTTGTACCCGTTTGCCTGTACAATTTTTCATGTGTAAGAATAGTTGTTAGTACTACATACATACATGGTATTGAGATTAGAATTAGAAGGCCTTTAATTGTCACTATACACAATGTACACCATACACATGTACACCATACACATGTACACAGAGACACGAAAGCAGCTCCTTCTCCAGGGCAGACATGTATGCACAATATTTACAACATGACAATAAAAACAATAAAATAAATAATAGCGCTATAAGAGATCAGTCTTTTGCATGTGTACTGCATTTGTGGACCTATGGCCCGAGGAAGAGCACCATTTGTTTTGGGCTCAGCGTGCACGTGTGCCAGTCCCAGACTCAGGCTCTGGCTCTGGGCTTGGTGGCCGCTCTCATGTGCCATGCTGAGCAGATGCTCCTGGGTGCCTGGCTGGCTGGCTGGCTGTGTGTGTGTGTGTCTGTGTGTGTGTATCTGTGTGTGTGTGTGTCTGTGTCTGTGTCTGTGTCTGTGTGTGTGTCTGTGTGTGTCTGTCGGGCTAATGCACACTACGAAGGGCAGCAGATTTGTTTGCTGGTAAACACATGCGCCCAAGTCCCTGCCAGCGGGCTGCACACATGCCCACACACATGAACACACATATGAGCAGACATATGAACAGACGTGAAAAAAAACACACACACACACACACACACACACACACACACACACCCACACGTGGGTGTGTGCATGTTAAAATGGGAGCTTTGCTTCAAAAGGCATTTTTTGATTTGGCCTGGTTTAGTTACTTTTCAGCACTCTGTGTTGGAAGAGATGAAGGCCAGCTTGATGTTATCAACTGTGTCAAAGAAATGAATGTGTGTTTTTTTTTTTTTTGCTCATTGCTTGCCAGGTTTTTTTTTCCTTGATATTTTTTCCATTTGTGCAATCACTTTGTGGCAATAAGCTTTTTGTTTGCAGAGAAACCTTTGTTTGAATTTTTACAGCTTTATCGTGTCAGCTGTATAATTGACAATCTATGTTAGATTGCTTTATTTATAACAAGATTTCATCTCCATCCTGGGAGGGAGAGAAATGAAAGTGAGCTACTTTGAGTTCAGCATCTGTGAACTAGTTTTCGTGTCACCACAGTCCCAAGGGCATGAACTTCCTCATCAGAGCTTTTTGTCCCCATCTGCATGCCGTCATGATGCATTTCAAAGCCAGCAAGAAAACAATGGCCAGTGGCCTGAGTATTATCATCTACCTCCTCCTCCTTCCTCTTCCTTTTTGTTGTCCTTCTTTTGCTTTTTCTTTTCTTTTCTTTCCTTTCACTGTTATTCTTGTTTCATTTCCAGTCGTCCTGTTCATCACAGGAGAAGCTGCACCAGCTCCCCTTTCAGCCCACCCCCGACGAGCTCCACTTCCTGTCCAAGCACTTCTGCACCGAGAGCATCGCCGGCGACGACCAACGCCGGAGGGCCACGCCCATGCGGCCCCGCTCACGCAGTCTCAGGTAGGCGACCCCCGTGGGGGTCAAGAGGTCAAGGGGGGAGTGGCACAAGGGGCAGGTCAACCTGATACTTGGTGCTTTCCATGATGAGTTTTAGGAATACAGTGATCCCCATGTATTGCAGTAGTTACGTTCCAGAACCCCCCTGCACTAGGTGAAAATCTGTGATATCGTGAGACCACATAAAAAACATTTTATTTTATAGTTTAAGCCATAAAGTACTCCTCCTACATGATGTTTTAATACATTTACTACATGCATTATTTAATTATTACTGCATTTTAATTGATATTTATGTTAGAGTATACTTATCATAAATTATAATATTGTTCTGACAAACTTTTCTTTAACGTGCATAGTGACATTGTATGCATATATTAATTTTAAAAAAACACGATATAGCGGGACTGTGAAAAGTTGAACCGCATTATAGCACTTGATCATTATACCTTCACAATGTCCAAACGGGTCAGGGAGGTGCAGTGCACAAATGAAAACAATGGGAGAACGACTTTCAAAGGCAAATGGAGTGCTTTATTACACTCGAGTGTCCAGGGGGGTCAGGGTTGCCAACAACACACAACAGGCACAGGTCACCTTGCTAGGTTCTGTTCTGTTCCGTTCTGTTCTGGACGACTTACAGAAGGAACACCCCAGTGACCAGGGTGAATGCGGATGTCCTGTGAGGGTGTGCTCACAAAAGTCACCTTGCACAGAGAACAGGGTTAGGAGCACTGCGGCCCGGTATCACCAGAGCAGTGCCACCTCTGCTGTACTGCAGGACTGCGCATACTATTAGGCTAGCACTCGCCTTAACCTAGCCTAGCAATCTCCTTAGCCTAGCTTAGCCTAGTCTCCCCAATGGTGACGCAAGATTAGGAACACAATATACAGGGTGTGTAAAGCAAAGAGAGAAAGAGAGTTGTTGGGCAGGGACACATACAGTACTGAGGCTACATAAAAATACCCCCCAAACGCCCCCACCCATTTGGATGGCACTGAGGATGAGAGTGGCGCTAATAGCCAGTGGTGATGTAATGTGTTTGTATTTGCAGTCCTGGCCGGTCTCCAGCATGCTGTGACCATGAGATTATTATGATGAATCATGTCTACAAGGAAAGATTTCCGAAGGTGAGAAGCAGCCACTCTGTGAAATCCATCAAAATCTGCTCAATAACAGTTCGGCACTACACAGAACATTTAGTGTGATTATTATAATGATTTGTTTGGTCATTTTAAATCGTTGTTTTTGCTGTGTAGTGTTATGTTCCATATAACAAGTTAACAGAAGTTCACACAGCGATCACTCAAAGGCAGCAGTTTAGATTTTATCCCCAGATCTCTGTGCCCCACCATGATCCATTTTTTAACCCTGTCTCTCTGCTCACTTTCTTTATGCTCTTTCTCTTTCTCTCTCTCTATCTCTCTGTCTGTCTGGGTCTTTCTCTTTCTGTTTCTCTCTCTTTGTTTGTCTGTCTGTCTGTCTGTCTGTCTGTCTCTCTCTCCCTTTCTTTCTCTGTCTCTGTCTCTCTCTCTCTCCCTCTCCCTCTCTCCCTCTCCATTTCTCTGTCCATCTGTCTCTCCCCCTCTCTCCTTCTTTCTCCCACTGTCTCCCTCTTTGTCTCTCTCTCTCTCTCTCCTTCTCTTCCTCTCACTCTCTCCCTCTCTCCCACCCTGCCCAGGCCACAGCCCAGATGGAGGAGCGTATCCAGGAGATCATCCGCTCAAGCTCCCCAGAGAGCGTGCTGCCGCTGGCGGACGGTGTGCTGAGCTTCGCCCACCACCAGATCATCGAGCTGGCCCGCGACTGCCTCGAGAAGTCGCGCAGCGGCCTCATCACCTCGCGATACTTCTGCGAGCTCACCGACAAACTCGAGAAGCTCTTCCAGGAGGTGTGTTTGTTTATTTGGCTTTGGGCAGTTGTCCTCTAAAAACAGAAAGCATAAATACAGAAGGGCTTCATGGTATGTAGTTGACTAAGGCGCCTGTACCATGAACCCAGGTTTAATTATGGCCTGTGTCATTTCCCAATCCTGTGTTTGTCCTCTAAAACCAGAAAACATACAGAAGGGCACTGCAGTGTGCAGTTGACTAAAGCTTGGTTTTTACTCACCTTGCCACATTGCGTGACACATCGCGGGCAACTGATTTGCCTTGTTGAGGAGAAGGTTGTCCTCTAAAACCAGAAAACATACAGAAGGGCACCACAGTGTGCAGTTCACTAAGGCACCTGTACCATAAACCCAGGTTTGATTACAGCCTGGGTCATTTCCCAATCCTTTCCCTGTCTCTCTTTCTCCATCTCATTTTCTGTGATGTCGTCACTGTCCTGTTCAATTAAAGGCAATAAAATACTCAAAATATTCAAAATAGAAATAAAACCAGAAAACATACAGCAGATGTGTTTAAATTCAGAGTTTATCCTTTAAAGTGGTGTAGCTGACTGTCCTCAAAAAATGTGGCATTTTTTTCATCAGACACACTTATCCTCAGAGATTGTCCTCTGATGTGGGCATTTTTTTTTCATTGAAAGGTAGAGTTGTTTTAGCAGTACTGTGCAGTAATGAGTATTTGACTTTCCTAAAATTGAAGTCGTGACCTTTGAAATCACTTGCAGTAGCACTTTCCTTATTGAGCGTTTGAAAAGCAGGGCAAGGCCAAAGATTATCTCCTGCAGGGCCCTGCAGTCTTGTTTATTCCCAGGCAGTTTGTCAGAGCGTTTTATGCATAGGGTGGGGGGAACGAGTCCATCAGTTTGCTAGTGCTACAGAAGCTTTCTTACTACTGCTACTTGCCCCTGAAGGAGGGAAAACGTTCTCAGGCCATTTTTACATATGCTTGCGCAGGCTTTGTGTCCAAACAATTGGTGGCATGACTGCACAGTCATTGTTAAGTGGCCCAGTGGAGTGGCTATTGTTTGTGAAAAGGCATTCAGGAAATGGCTGGGAGAATTAATCAGAATGCCCCTGACTCATAGCATGGATAATGTTGGGTCTGTTTCCAGGCGAAAATCCTCTTTTTGTGTGTGTTACGGGAAACATGTACTGGGGATTCACAGGCCTTGTTTATTTATGTGTGTGTCTGTGTGTGTCTGTGTGTCTGTGTGTGTGTGTGTGTGTGCGTGTGCGTGTGTGTGTGTGTGTGTGTTTGTGTTTGTGTGTGTGTGTGTGTGTGGTGAATAGTCCACAGAGCGATCGGAGAGTGGGGAGGTGACCTTCATCAAGGAGCTTGTCAAGAAAATCCTCATTGTCATCGCCAGGCCTGCTCGACTCTTGGAATGCCTGGTGGGTCCTCATTTATTTCTCATAAAACATGTATATGCAGTCGTTTAGTGAATGCTGTAGTCCTAATTAACTTGTGGGTTACAGATTGAATACATTTTGTATATTCCCATGTCCACCCGTGAGTCACTCGTGACCTTGCCAGACAAAGTCTCTACCTGCAGGACTCAGGCTGCTCTTTGAAGGTCGTTTGGTCCTCAGCATGTAACTTCATGCTTTTTATATTTTTAAGCAGATGTGTTGAGCTTAAAGTTATTGGTTTTGAAGTAGATATTGTGTACCACAACCACACAGCTCTGCAGCCTTGACTTTAAAGGTCTTCATTGGACAGATGAGGCAACCGTCCTTCCCTCTGACTTTCGCATAGAACGTCCCAGTTCAGTGTTCTAGAATGATCTCCTTTATTGAGGTAGGGAACAAGGCCGGGCCAGGTTGTATTAAGGCCTGACCCACTGGAAGCCATCTTGCTTTAACCCACTTCCTTTTCAGGGCACTCACTAAGGAAACAGTGTCCAGTGTTACAAAATACTAAAAAAGAACTCATAAGTTATGTTTAAATCCTCCCATGATTGTCTTAAGCTTCATTGCTAGATCATTAAGTGTCACCAGGCATGGCTGGTACTTACGGTGTTTCGCGCTTTTTTTTGTTTGTTTGTTTTCCTCTACAGGAGTTTGACCCGGAAGAGTTTTACCACCTCCTTGAGGCGGCTGAGGGTCATGCCAAAGAGGGTCAGGGCATCAAGACGGACATCCCACGCTACATCATCAGCCAGCTGGGCCTTACCCGAGACCCTCTGGAAGGTAAACACTGATGAATCACTGACTTGTTGCTACTCCAACCTTGAAGCGTCTGACAAATGTTGCAATTAAATTTATCTTTGTTTCCTCTGTGCACAAGTGCTCCAAACTGCTTTGACCATATATTTTTGTTGTTTTAATTCAAGCAGTTTGAGCTTTGATTGCTGTGTGATCACATTTAATCAGGCAAAGAACTTTGCAAACCATTTAAGTTGTTAATGTTTAGTACTTGAACACAGAACTGAATTAATACATCCTCACGTGCGCCCATTTACAAAAGCCTTAAAGACTTTGTAGTAGTCCCATGTTCTATAAAATCACAGAGGCCAATGACTTGGAACCTAGCAGCTAACCAGCTGTCCATCTGTGAAGCAAACTCCCCGCGTTACATTACCCTGCTCCTGCGCTGTCGTAATGTGCGAGCTGGCAATCATTAGGGGTAATTAGGAAACGAATGCCCTTCCGTGCCGCTGGGACCGGCCGAGATGTCTTCATCTCCGCGCGCCAGCCGGCCCCTGTTTGGCTGCAGCGGAGCGCCTCTCCCTCTCCCGCATCCTGGCGTTCCGAATCCTGTGGGACGCATCTCCGTCCATCTCGTTTTCCCGGTTTGCCGAGCGCAGTGTGGGCCTGGAGATGGGACTCGGGGCAGCTGTTTCGGGGAGGCTTCAGCTGTGCACCTCCGTCTCAGATGGGACATTAAGAGCGAAGCACGCGGCTCATTACCTCTCCATGTTTCCCGCGCTTCACCAGGATGGAGGGAAAAACACGAGGGACCGTCAGCGCATTAGAAAGTGGTGGTGGTCTGGGGTGGGTGGTGGGGTGGATGGGCGGTGGGCTGTCCTGGGAGAGTAGGTGGTGGTTGGATGGTGGATGTTGGAAAGGAATTTGTTCTGGAATTGCAGTTTTTTGGAGGGAAAAAGCCCGACATGTGTTGGAGGCACCTCGTCTTGATTTTCGGCCCATTTCACCCGTTTTTGCCATTTCCCGGAGTCAGCGCCATGCAAGTGATTAAGTGGAAAATCTGATTCCCCGCACCGTCTGGCGGTGAAGTAAAAGCTGGCTAAACAAGGAACATGTCAATCTAGTGCCACCCCCCCACCCTCCCCTTGCACGCATGCACGCACACCCAAACACACACCCACACACTCTGATATGAGTCACACTTTTTTTCTGTCCATTTCACATTTTGCTGTGTAGAAAATGACTGTTATCATTTATTCATGCACCTCATCATTGTCTGTATTTTTGGTTTGCAGAAATAGCTCAGCTGACCAGCTACGACAGCGGCATTGCAGAGACGCCAGAAACGGATGACTCCGTAAGTGTGTGGCAGTGTGTGTGTGTGTGTGTGTGTGTGTGTGTGTGTGTGTGTTATGGTCCTCATTGCTCGTGTTATTAATAGGGGACCATTGGCCCCATATCACTGTGCTCCCTCTCTGGCCTTGTGGGACGTGATGTGCCATTTGTGCGCGCGTGTGTGTGTGTCTAGCGCAGCCTAATTTAGCCTTGGCATTTTTATTGTGTTCACAAAGTTCAAAGAGAGGTAAATGTTGAGCTGTTAGTAAAAGTTTGAAGGTAGAACTTTCGACAGCAGCGGTGTCTCTCACCCTCTGCCAAAGATACCACATAAAGTTGTGGACATTTATTTAGCACATTATCACCTGATTGAGGGATGTACAGTATGTGATGTAAAATGGATGACTGACTAGGACTTTTTTCTTCAGTCCCAGAGCTTGAGTGCAGCCCTGCGGTCCAGACGCAAACCCTGTGAAAACGACTTTGAGATGATCAAGCTGATCAGCAATGGCGCCTATGGGTAAATCACTTCCTCCAGAGTGTCAGTGGGCACACATTACTCACATAGTTCCCCCCCACTGTGATTTATTTTTAAACGTCAGCTTGAGTAGTGCCTTTTTAAATTAGTCTCTCGAAGAAATCCTTCTTGCTCACCCACTCTCCCCCTCAACCTTAAGTGCTGTTTGACACTTAAAGCAAAGTCTCAACCTTTAAGCGTGTGAGTTTTTGAACAGTCTGTAAAAGAATGGTGTGTTTTACAACAATGTAAGATTCTGAAATTCAATGTTACATTCTTTGGAGCCCAACATTCCTTAGAACATTTATGCAGCATTCCCTTTCCTACTGTTGTCACAGTACACCTGTAAATGTTAATGGAGTAATGAACGTTGCCATTGGTGTTCCAATAGGGCCGTGTACCTGGTGCGTCACCGGGAAACCAAACAGCGCTTCGCCATGAAGAAGATCAACAAGCAGAACCTGATTCTGAGGAACCAGATCCAGCAGGCCTTTGTGGAGCGTGACATCCTCACCTTCGCCGAAAACCCGTTCGTGGTCAGCATGTACTGCTCTTTCGAGACGCGGCGGCACCTCTGCATGGTGATGGAGTATGTCGAGGGTAGGTTCTACGGTCAAGCCAAAAAAAACAGATCCACATCGACTATTTTTACAACAGAAGCAACCATTTCTTTTGGACGCCAGGAACTACTAGTTCCTGTGACGCATTAAAAAAAGCTGTTGTGTAATGAAGGGTAAATGTGCAAAAAAATGTGCTGTTCATGTACCCTTTCAAACCACAAAAGTGTTTACTCACCTATTTATGACTGCTAATGTTAAGGGTATGCATAGTTCACCCACCTTTTTTACTGCTAGCACTAACAGTACCAACAGAAATTGCACTATTGCATCTATTCTCTGCCCTGATGGCAAATATCATTACTGACACTTTTGTCATCAGCCTTTTTTTAAAATAGCAACACAGTGACTAGTCGTGATGGCAAAAATGTGTCCTCCTCTTGTTGTTTTAGGTGGGGACTGTGCAACCCTGCTGAAGGCCATCGGTCCCCTCCCCGTGGACATGGCCAGGATGTATTTCGCCGAGACGGTCCTGGCCCTCGAGTACCTCCATAACTACGGCATCGTCCACCGGGATCTAAAACCCGACAAGTGAGTCTGTCACACCAACCTGGCCGAGCTAAGAGTCCCCGAGGCCCAGGTCTGAGGCTTTTCCTCTGTAGCGTAGACACCGACGGGGTCTGCTGGGGGTGGTATTTCAGGATGAAATACAGTGTTTTCTTTTTCGAGAAACAGAAATAATTGGCTCTTCTGAGACCAATAATATTGTCTGAGGCAGTGCCGAAGTCAAGTCCCTTGGAGTCAAGTCCACTTCCTGTTGGAACACTACCTTTGTAAACATTTACTTTGTCCTTTGTCCACCTAGGCAAAGATGCAAACTCTAGATTTTGGGGATAGCTACTGAAGTAGTCCGTCAAATCTAGTTTGCTTATGCTTAAATTGATTTTTACCTACCTAACATTTAACATTTACCTGGCACAATGTAGTGTCTATAGACGCTTCAACAGTACAACAAAAACAATACCCGAATGGTCTAGTTTGTTCCCAAGACTGCTTCCTTTTCGTTTTTACATCTTTGGGAATGTTAAACAGAAACACTGTGGGAGCTAGAGTATGACTCTAATGATATAATAGTACTGTCTTGAAACAGTCCACAGCTATTCCTTGATTGTGTGTTTTTTTTGTTTGCGCTCTCTTGACAGTTTGCTGGTCACCTCCATGGGTCACATCAAGCTCACAGACTTTGGCCTGTCCAAAGTGGGGCTGATGAACATGACCACCAACCTGTACGAGGATCACATAGAGAAGGATGCCAGAGAGTTCTCAGACAAACAGGTCTGAAGATCCTCCATCACCTCTACCATTCTAGTCTAGCTAGCTCAGATTAGCATTACACATTAATGCGAGCCATAGCTCTGTAATACTGTGTAACATCAGTTCATAAGCATAATCATATATGTAAATTCTACTTCAACTTCATTGTGTTTATACCAGTACAATACCAGTAGTAGTAGTAAACCCAATCTGATTTATACCTGAGTATAAGCTCATCATGTTGTTCCTATAGGTGTGTGGCACACCTGAGTACATTGCCCCGGAGGTGATCCTGAGGCAGGGCTACGGCAAGCCGGTGGACTGGTGGGCTATGGGCATCATCCTCTACGAGTTCCTGGTGGGCTGTGTGCCCTTTTTCGGGGACACGCCTGAGGAACTCTTTGGCCAGGTCATCAGTGGTACGTATCTTCCCCTCCTCCTCTCCCTCTTTTACTGTCTATAGCAACGCTGCCCAACTTGGGGCCTTGACTACAACTCATTATTTTTGACTGCCCATGATTAAATTGTAAGACATATGTATTGTATAGAATTGCTACATAAATGTTTTGGCCTATGATCCTCCAATCTGATTCATTTTTTGGCTCATCACTGAGAAGAATTAGGGCACCCCTGGTCTATAGCAACCTGCTTGTCTTGTCTTGCTGCCCAGTGTAGAGTTATGGCTGTAATAGAAGATTCTTCAATGGTATCAGTCTGAGACTGTTCAGTAGATGTACATTTTAATAATGATATTACGCTGATCAATGGCTCTAGCTTTTCTCTGTTGCCAGATCATTTGCTTGTTCTACATTATATAATTACTGCTAATTAGCGAAATGTTCCCTAATGCAATCCAAATGTGAGCCTGTCATAGTTCGATATTATAGGCGCAATAAACTAACAGGATAGAGCTGCCCATAACAGCCTGTTTTTTAAGAGTTGGAGCATGGATCTACTAAAATAAATCATGAGGCCAAGTCCAATTGTGCATCACTGAAAATAAAACTTTTAAGTTTTATTTTGGGGGGGGGGTGAGGGTGACGGCTGTTGGCATTAAAATGTCCTGCTGCGGGTTAGGAATTAAGCACAAGTCCGTCCGTCTCGTCCCGCCTTGGTTGTGATGGATACATGTGCCACAGACGGCGTGAAACATACCCTTCTCCTCCAAATGCTAATGGTGACTTTGAGGGAACGTGGCCCCGGACGCCAGTGTGCGTTGCACAGATCAGTTATTAACGCCACGGAAAATTAATGACGCGACAGCATCCATTTTGTGTGCTCTCAATCATGGCGAATGCCGGTGGGACCCCGTATTAATTAAAGGGCCCCGGCGAAGCCTTCCGGAAGACTCCGTGGCCCCGGGGCCATAGATGCATATTCATGCGCGTGCGGCTCCCGGGTTTCATTAAGTTGTGTGGCACTGACGCAGTCGTTGAACACACATATACACACACACACACACACACACACACACACACACAGGCGCGCACATACACACCCACCCACACACGCACACACCCACGCTCGCTTGGCTTATTTTGCCTCGCGCCTCATTTGTTTAATCCTGCGGCCCTTTTAATTGTGCACACATCTGCGCAATGCCCGTGCCCTCTCCCCCCCTCTCCTCTCAAAGGCCCATGCTCCCACCCCCCACACATTCACACCCACACCCC
The DNA here is from genome assembly GCA_030347295.1 of Setipinna tenuifilis. Classification (NCBI taxonomy): domain Eukaryota; kingdom Metazoa; phylum Chordata; class Actinopteri; order Clupeiformes; family Engraulidae; genus Setipinna; species Setipinna tenuifilis. The sequence goes on along the minus strand of CM059273.1, from coordinate 8,670,099 downwards.
CCGAAACCCACATGAATTATGGATGAAGACAGCGGTGTGCTCAGAGCGCAGTTGTTGTTGCTGGAAAGGACAACACCACACTCACACTCCCTAATTTTGCCATTTCCATCTCATCGGGGACTTAAGGGTTGGCTTAACTTTCATCGTAGGGCGGAGGTGGAGGCCTATCTTTTTCCCTTCTCTCTCTCTTCCCAACTAAGCATAGCTGGAGAGAAAGGAGAAGTGGAATGGTGTACTGTTAAATATGATCCTGTTGTGTCTGAATGCAACCTGCGTTTGTCCAGCGTACTTTAATCCTGCACTTGAACCCGTAGCTCACAGCACCTCAAACTGGGAGTCAGGCACACTAGCAAGTCAGCCTAAACCTCAGGGTGCTTGTTTCACTGACCAGCACGTGTCTCTAAGACATTGGGGGGAAGATTTAGTAGCATACTTAGCACATAACTAGCAGCTAGCTTGCTACCATTTTATAAAGCACGCCAGATAATGAGGTTTAAAGCCTCAAACCCCTAATTGATTGATTGTTTATTTGTTCCATTATGTCCATTTTGTTTGTTTAGTTGTCCATTTTGTTTATGTATTTCTACGTTTTGTTTATTTCTTTGTTCGTTTTGTCTTGTTCGTCTCAGATGAGATCAACTGGCCAGCGGGGGAGGACGCTCCACCTGCCGATTCTCAGGAGCTCATCACCCTGCTGCTCCGGCAGAACCCTCTAGAACGCCTGGGAACCGGTAAGAACCTCAGCTCACCCCTCTCTAAATAAACAGGCAGAACCCTCTAGAACGCCTGGGGACCGATGAGAACCCCAAATTAAAATTGGGGTGTTCTTACTATAAGCTTTGTTCTGCTAAATGAAGTTGGTGTTCATGTGCCGTTGTTGTTTGGCTTCTGCTTTAACCTCTAGTTGGGTTGGGTATCTTATATGAGTTTGGCTGACATACATAGACAGTCAGTGCTTTAGCCACAGTGAAGCTCACATGGAAAATTCTGGAAACTGGCACTGCAGTTATAGTCCTGGACGCTGAAGTGAAGGTTGTTCGGTTCTTTGCTCTTTCTGGTTCTTCTCCACTGTTCTTTGTTTCTTTCTTCGCATCGCCAGCAGAAACTTTCTGGCAGGTCCATTCTCTCTACGTCTTAACTAATGACTTTATTCATCAGACACATCATCAATATTACAAGTATTAACCATTGTTCTAAAAGCATAAGTGCTGAAATGCCAGCGAAACGTTATAAATTATTTCCTTTGTTTCTGCTCTCATGAGTCGACGCACAATTGCCATTCAAAATTAGCCGAGTCACCTTTAGGGGTTACATAACCACAGTGCTTTGTGTACCAGGAGTGCTTGTTAAATTTGTTAGGTGTGCTGTGCTGGTACAATACTTTAAGCTGCTGGGTCACGTTGATTTCTGCCCTGCCCCCAGCTAAGCCCGATGATGAAAGGCTGGTGTGGTTTATCTGGGGGTATTGTATGGGTCACGACATGCCACATCACCCACCGACTCACACACACACACACTCTCACACTCACACACACACACACACACACACTAACCCCCCCCCCCGACTCCCACACCTTTCTCCTCTGCTCTCCCAGTCAGCGGAAGCTGCTGTCTTCCTCAAAGGTCAGTGGCAGGATATTGCGCTGCATAATTTATGGCCGTGAGTGAGATCATAGTTGGACGTCAGCCAGTCCAGTAGGGGGGGGGCAAGGAGAAAGAAAAAAACAAAACTTTGACTGACTGTGCATTTTTCTTCTTATACTATACGGATACGGTTCAGTTCCTGGCCTGCCTCTCTCCACTCTGTGCCCTTACAGCAGTGCCAGACAGACAGTCAGCGATGTGTGTGAGGTGTGCTGTGGCAGACAGTGGTTATTTTTTCATAGCGTGAACATTATCACCTCCTGACTACTCTCACCTTCGTAGTAAGCAGTTTGCATGTGTCTCCAGTTCTACTCCTGATGCAGATGTAAGCTCACTGACTGGGCTGCTGCCTTCTATTCTTCCAAAGGTGACTGATGACTTGTTTTTCTGTCTGTTTTTGTGTGTGTGTCTGTGTGTCTGTGTGTATCTGTCTCTGTGTCTGTGTGTGTGTATGT
>CM059273.1:8638000-8663000 GCA_030347295.1 Setipinna tenuifilis | reverse complement strand
CTCAGTTCGTCACCTGCTGGGAGAGACAGCCTAAGTGCAGAGCAGCTCTCAGACGTAATTGGATGTGATTGGAACTTCCGCAACGCACAGGTTTCTAGACACTAGGAGTAGAGTACTCTAAATGACGCACGTATGTACAACTGGCTGGATGAATCAACAGAGATTTTCAGTCTTAAAGAAACTTTTTTTTTTTTAGCGAGATGTAGGTTGGCGGATGACTTATCACACCCATTATGGTCATTTCCTGACTCACTGTATCCGCCCACCCTCTCAACTGGGGTTCTTATATGCAGACGTAAAGTTAAAGCAACACAAAAAACATTTGTTTTTTAATCTTAAAATAATGTTTCAGAAATAGTTTTAATGGAACATCAACTCTTAACGGGCATGAACTGCACTTCCGCCATTGCCTTTGTGGCCTACAGTCAACTAGAAGTATTTGGTAAAACTAATGGTGGTAAATGACTCCTGAAGGTGTACTAGTTCTTTCAGAATAAGCTTAACGTCTGCCTAGATTAAAATGAGCTACAAAAAATGTGCTACTACAACAGTCACTCATGAAATCTGTATAGTAGACAAATATGCACGGCCTCCTTTTGGAGTCTTCTTTGAGCCAGCGAAGCCCTATTTCAACCTTAAAGACTTGAAGACATTTATTGTCATTGAACAGTTGCCTGTACAACACAATTGCAGAGCAAGGCCACAAAGGTGCAAAGTAAAAGTGTCAAAGTGTTAGGTGAGGAAGCATTGTAGAAACAAAGGAAAGAAGGGAGTATATACAAGGACATAATAAATGATAAATAGTGAAAGGTGTATGGGCAATGTGTGGAGGCTAGGTGTTGTACATTATGCTGTAAGTATTGCACAGTGAGACATAGCAGGGCAAAACCATATTGCACATGTCAACAGCAGCAGTGAGGTGGCAAAACTAAATTTGACATTATTTGACAAATTTGACAACCCATGTGACATTTGGGTTAGTATTAAAGAGATTAGTAAGGCAAAAATCTTGCTGTTTTTAGCACCTTTCCTGAGGTAGAAATGGTAGAGCAGGTTTTAAATTGTATTCACTCTTGCAATTCATAACCGTAATAAATGAATTTATATTTGACCTACTCCTGTCTTCGTCCTTCGCCCTTCGTTAGGCCATCGCTGTCCCACTCCTCGGATGCTGAGAGTGCCAGCACGGGCCTGCGCTCCTCCGGCCTGCTGCCCAAGTTTGCCATCTCGGCCGAGGCGGAGGACGGGGAGGGCTCGGTGGCCCTGGAGGACCCCAGCAAGGTGGCCTTCTCCATCGGAGAGCTGCCCCAGGACGAGCCCGACGCCACCACACCCTGGCAGCACCCTCAGCGGCTCCACCCTGTCTGGTAAGGGAGGAATTGGAGGCAGTGTGTTATTACAGTCTGGGATAACACTTTGTATGATATGAAGCTTGTATTCACCATACTCTATGAGGATATTCATAAAGGCTTATAATTCATTCTTAAAGCATGCAAAGTATTCATAACTATTTATTTATGAATACTCATGACTGTACTTCCAAGGCATCAAAATGCTATGTCATAAGCCCTATTCTAGGGTGTGACAGTGCATTCTTGGCTTTACCTGCCTCATGAGTACAATCATGAGTATTTATAAATAGTACTATTTGTACCATTATTTTAACCTAATTTTAATCATTATTAGGCTTCATGAGCACATCATAACCGTTTATGAATGTGTTTACAAAGTCTCATGAATACAAGCTTTCTAGGAAGTATTACCCAGTTTGCCATGGTGTATTTATGGTGAACATGGTATTGTTGTAATGTGATATGTAGGATTAAGTGTATGGATTTGTGCTTGGAGTGTTTTTAAGGTGTAGTGTCTTAAAGAGACATACTATCCCAATGGACTGCACACATACACACAGTAGCACACCTAAATGTTAGCATCAGAGGTGTATGGAGTATAGCAGTGGAATCGGTACTGGTTTATTGGTCTTCTATTAAATTATATATATATATAATATATATTATAAAACCGCACTCTGAGATTTCCTCTCATGTTGCAGTTGTGTATTCTTTGCTGTGGTGCCAGGCTGGATGCCAGCGGGTTTGATGTGCCCATCATGTCTGTTTGTCTCCCCCTCCAAATCCCCCTTCCTCCCCACAACCCTCCTCGCTCTCTCTCTCTCTCTCTCTCTCTCCCTCCTCCTCCTCGGCCCAGTAGGTGACTTCTCCGAGCACCTGGACCAGCTGCCATCATCACGAGGTGAGGGTGTGGACAGCCCCGACACCACCTCAGCGTCCAAGGCCTCCGGCGAGCTGAGCGCCACCCTCGGCCCACCGTGCTCCGACGCCCCTGACAAGACGCCCGGAGGGGCCACAGCCACGGCCGTTAAGGTCCCCAAGTCGGTCTCAGCCAGCGCCCTCTCCCTCATGATCCCCGGAGGTACGCCAGTCCGTTTGTTCAGCCTGCATCAGTCAGTCACCACGGAGACCGCTTCAGTTGGCACTGAGTTGGAGAGGGAGAGGGAGAGGAGGAGAGAGAAAGAGAGAGAGACAGATATTTAGAGGCGAAGGAAAGAAAGAGAAAGAGGGCAAGACAAAGGCAGTGAGATAAGGAATGAAGAACACAAAAAGGGAAAAGATGTTAATGTGGGGGGAAGGAAAGGGAAGGGAAGGGGGTGAGAAAGTTGTAGAGAAAGACAGAGATAAAGAGGAAGAGAGGGAGCAGCAGAGAGAGGAAGTGAGAGAGGAAGAGAGAGGGGAAGAGAGGATTAGAGGCTGCATTAGAAGGAGGGATCTGTAGAAGCGGGAGCGTGAAAGAGATGAAAGGGAGACGGGGAACCGTGTGAAATCATCGCTGGCAGGCTCACGCCGGGAGCAGTGCTCCACTTTTTTTGGGCGAGGGTGGGGGGGTGCGGAGAGGTGGGGGATGGGGAGGGGAGAGGCTGATAGCTGGCACTGACACTGCTGCAGCTCTGCCTCTCTTCCTCTCTGCGGCACAGAGAGAGAGAGAGAGAGAGAGAGAGAGATGGGGAGGGAGAGAATGAGAGGACAGAGAGAGATATGGAGGAGAGGAGAGAGATAGAGGACATAGAGATATGGAGGAGAGGAGAGTAGAGCGAGAGATGGAGGACAGGAGAGACGGAGAAATACTGTATGGAGGAGAGGAGAGAGATGAGGGAGAGGGAGAGAGGAAAGAGAGAGATGGGGGGGGGGGAGTGAAAAAAGGAGGGAGAGCAAAGAGAAAAACAGTGAGATGGGAAGAGGGGAGGGAGAGATGCACCATAAGTACCATTTTTTTGTTTTTTCACTGACCTGTTTATTTATAATAATGTGTTTACATGCTTTGCTAACACAAGGGCTCTAGAAAGAAGGGCAAGGGGGGAAAGGGAAACCATTTTTTTTCCTTGGGGGGGGGGGGGGGGGCATTAAGGAAAATGAGATTAGAAAAGCAGGGGAAGATAACAGGTAGAAAAAAAGGTTGTGTGTGTGTGTGTGTGTGTGTGTGTGTGTGCGCCTGACTGTGAGACGGTGGAGAATGGCCTGAGGCATGACCAATGAAGTGTTTAAAGATGGGTGCTTACAAAGGAGCTGGAGAGTGCGAGAGTTCTAGAAAGTTCTCTGCTAGTGAAGGAGTCACAGAGAGGACAGAATGTCTTGTGAAAGTCAGTGTATTAAAAAGTGAAGGACTTTGTGTGTTTCCATATGAGAAAGAACACGTATGTGTGTGTGTGTGTGTGTGCACGCGTGTGTGTGAAAAAGGGGAAAGAGGCCGTTGTGGGGAGGGTGAAATCTCATTGGTCTCACTCCCAGCAGGGGTGTGCTGAGCTGGGGCTGTTCTGATACGTAAGCCCCCCCAACATCCCCTGAAGGTCTCAGCCCCCCTACCCATCCCCTGTTAGTGTGTTTTACCCCCAACATGCCCTGTTTGTGGGTCTCAGCCCCCACCCCACCCCCCCACCCCATTCCCTGTTAGTGGGTCTCATGTACTTACGCCGATTACACAAAGCATTACAGTGCAGTAATATTTATAATAGTAACAGTAACAGCCATACGGCGAAAATACAATGCATTAGTAATACTAGTTTTATGACTAATATTAACAAGCGTAACAATAATTTAATGCAGTTGATTTAGCACAATTTTAAATGTGCAACCTCACTTTGTTATCCCTAGATGTTTTTGGGGTGTCCCCATTGGCTAGCCCCATGTCCCCCTATTCGCTGTCGTCCGACCCGTCTTCGAGAGACTCCTCCCCCAGCCGAGACTCCTCCCTCTGCGCCGTCAGCCCCCGCCAGCCCGTCATCATCCACAGCTCGGGCAAGAAGTTCGGCTTCACGCTCCGCGCCATACGCGTCTACGCCTGCGACAGTGACGTCTACACCGTCTACCACATGGTCTGGGTAAGTATCGGTTTAGTGCCTATACAGTGCACCACATGGTGTGGGTAAGCACTGGTTTAGGGCCTGTACAGTGTAGCGAGTCTAAGTATGCACTGGTTTAGGGCCTGTACAGTGTAGCGAGTCTAAGTATGCACTGGTTTAGGGCCTGTACAGTGTAGCGAGTCTAAGTATGCACTGGTTTAGGGCCTATACAGTGTAGCACATGGTGTGGGTAAGCATCGGTTTAGTGCCTATTCAGTGTAGCACTAAGTCTGGTTAAGCACTCGTTTAGGGCCTATACTGTACAATGTAGCACATGGTCTACTCTACGTAAGCACAAGTTTAGGGCCTATACTGTACAATGTAGCACATGGTCTGATTAACCACCAGCTTAGTGCCTATACAGTGCACCACATGGTCTGGGTAAGGACTGGTTTAGTACCTATACAGTGTAGCGCATGGTCTGGGTAAGCACCCGCTTAGTGCCTATACAGTGTTGTGCAGTGTAAACCTGGTAGATCTGTGATCTAACCCCTGTTGTGTGTGTGTGTGTGTTTGTGTGTGTGCGCGCGTGTGTGTATTTGTGTGTGTAACTCAGAATGTGGAGGATGGTGGACCGGCCCATAAGGCGGGGCTGAGGGCTGGAGATCTTATCACCCACGTCAACGGAGAACCCGTCCATGGCCTCGTCCACACCGAAGTGGTGGAGCTGCTGCTCAAGGTGAGAGGGTCAGGTGTATCGGTGTATCCCTCATCAGTCAGGAGTCTCTATCGTGTACTCCTCCTAAGGCCTCGTTCTGTGAAGTACACCTCTAGAACAGTGGTTCTCAAAGCTTTTCAGACTAACGTCCACCCCCCCTTAAAAAAGACCTCAAGGACCACCATCGCCCCATCTGAGGCTAGTAGGTCTATGTGAATTGCATGAATTGGTGCAGCATCACAGCCCTAACTAGAGAATGGCATGAAGATAATATACATGTCGTTTAAACAAGGTAGCCTAAGAAAACATGTTAATAGAAATATTAACACAACTGCTCGTGGACCACCGGCAGATTACTTGTGGACCACTGGCCACACTTTAAGAAACACTGCTCCAGAGTGCAGTGTAAGACATTCCTTTCAAGAACACCCTGTGGCTTTGATTCAACAAAAGACAGATCACAAAGACAGATGTTTTATAAACTTCATTATATATATATATATATATATATATATATATATATATATATATATATATATATATATATATATATATATATATATATATATATATATATATATATATATATATATATATATATATATATATATATATATATATATATATATTATACACCTTAGTTTTTCACTTTCAAGTGAAGATTAATGGTGTATGAAGAGAATGTGCACAAAAACCATTGTGCTTACAAAGTGGTTTTACACCTGTGAATGTGCCCATAGCAGAATGCAGTATGACACGCCTAGCATTCTGCCATGCCGTTTCCAATGGATCTTGTTCTCCTTGTTCTCACAGAGTGGCAGTAAAGTAGCCATATCTACCACCCCTTTTGAGAACACGTCCATCAAGACTGGCCCCGCCAGACGCAACAGCTACAGAAGCAAAATGATACGAAGAACAAAGAAACCCAAGAAGGAGAAAACACAGGAGAGGTGGGGCTTCTGTTCTTACAGCAGTGTTTTCATTCTCTTTATACAGAAATACAGTACAGTACAGTGTATTTGTATGAAAGAGTATAAGCATATTACATACATGTGCTGCTCATATGCTCTTGGTTGCTATTTTCTAAGATCACCAGCAGGTGTAGCTGTGGCTCTTTACTAAAACCCTGTCTGTGTCAAAAGCATTATTCTTGGATGGCCTAATCCAAATATTGAATGCTTTGTGTGGTGGGTTTAGAAATCTGGCAGTGGGCCATTTCATTTAATTTCTATTACTGGGTCATTGGTTGACTGTAGGAAAAAAGCTGCTTCAAGCTTGCAGTTCTGGCAAATGAAGATATGGACTTTTATATTTTTTTATTGGCTTGGATATAATGGGCAACTACCTAAACCATAGATGATGATGATTCAATTTCTTGCTCTCTTCTATCTGTTTTCTCTCCTTTATTCTTTCCCATGAAGGCGTCGGTCTGTGTTTAGGCGCTTTGCCATGCAGCCCTCTCCGCTGCTGCACACCAGCCGCAGCTTCACCTCCCTCAACCGCTCCCTCTCCTCCGGAGAGAGCCTCCCCGGCTCCCCGACACACAGCCTCTCCCCCCGCTCCCCCACCGCCGCCTTCCGGCCCGCGCCAGACTTCACACAGTCAGGTTAGTATGCATGTCTCTCATTGGCTATTTCATACAGTCAGGGCAGTATGAATGTCTCTCATTGGCTACTCCATACAGTCAGGTCAGTATGCATGTCTCTGATTGGCTACTCCATACAGTCAGGACAGTGTGCATCTCTGATTGGCTACTTACAGTGATTTCAGTGTGCATCTGTCATTGACTGCTTATTTCAAACAGGTCACCTTAGAATTAAGCAGGTTAATAATACGACTGTACCTCATATTTTACAGACTGAAGTGTGTTGTCTTTTAATGAAGATGAGTGTATGAACACATGAGAACAAAAATGATGATTTTAATTAAAAGCACTACCTTTCATCAATCAACATATTTTAATATTTTCAAAAGCTTAAATCAGGTTTTGTCTGAGTGAGCTCGTAACAGCACATTACATGTGATTTTTGACTTCCATGTCATGCCATCTCAAGTTCCTCTTCCTTTTTCTCCTGTTCTGCGTTCTAGGCGGCACATCCTCTCAGAGCAGTTCCCCAAGCTCCAGCGCCCCCAACTCCCCCGCGGGCTCGGGCCACATCCGGCCCAGCACCCTGCACGGCCTCGGCCCCAAGCTGCCCGGCCAGAGGCTCCGCCAGGGCCGCCGCAAGTCGGCCGGCAGCATCCCGCTGTCTCCCTTGGCGAGGACTCCCTCTCCGACCCCGCAGCCCACCTCCCCTCAGCGCTCCCCCTCGCCCCTGCTCGGCCACTCGGTGGGCAGCTCCAAGACCACGCAGGCCTTCCCGGCCAAAATGCACTCGCCCCCCACCATCGTGCGGCACATGGTTCGGCCTAAGAGCGCGGAGCCGCCCCGCTCGCCGCTCCTCAAGCGGGTGCAGTCGGAGGAGAAGCTGTCGCCGTCCTACGTGGGGGACAAGAAGCACCTGTGCACCCGCAAGCACAGCCTGGAGGTGACGCAGGAGGAGGCGCAAGGCGAGGGGGGCGCCCAGAGCGACACCCCCCTCCAGAGCGTGGAGGAGACCACCACCTCCTGCGAGACGCTGACGGTCACCCGGGTGCGTCCGGCCGAGCAGGGCTGCCTGAAGAGGCCCGTCACCCGCAAAGTGGGGCGGCAGGAGTCCGTCGAGGACCTGGACAAGGAGAAGCTGAAGGCCAAGGTGGTGGTGAAGAGGCAGGACTGGTCGGAGAGACGAGAGTCCCTGCAGAAGCAGGACGCCATGCAGGATAACGAGGCGGCGGTGGCGGCCAGTTGTTCTTCTTCAAGCGCCGAAGACAAGGACAGGGGCATTCTGGGTAGGCCCTGCACGAGACCTCAGGGCAATTCCGAGTCGGGCGCTTTAGACAACAAGGGTGCCAATTCCGCACTTAAAGACGTGTTGTACAAAAAACTAAACACCAGAGTGTGCGAGAGCATCGCCGAGTCCATGAGTGGCAGTGGGGAGTGTGTGTCCGCCCTGAGCGAGGGCGTCAGGTCCCACACGTGCCCCACGCTGCAGGACTGGAGCTCCCAGAAGGTCGAGCGACCACTAGCCCGGCCGATGAAGGAGGGCGGGAAGCCGGACAGGCTGGACTTCAAGGCCCCCGGCGTGGACTTTGCTCGAAAGCGGCAGTCGTTTGACGAGCGGGAGGACTGCATGTGCCGCCTGGCGCCTGGTGTGCACGAGAGCCACCACTTCAGCACCACCCGCTCCAAGAGCCTCCAGCTGGACTCGGCCATGGTGCTGGAGCACGTGAAGGGCGGCATGTGCGGCATCCACAACCCTGCAGGGATAGCCACGGACTCTCTAGCCTCCAAGCTGTTCACGGGGCGGGGAGAGAGCGCGGTGGAGAAGCTGCAGATGATCTCCTCCTCGGAGGGATCCATCCGCAAGACCTCGTCCGAGTACAAGCTCGAGGGGCGCCTGGTCTCCTCGCTGAAGCCCCTGGAAGGCACGCTGGACATCGGGCTGCTGTCGGGACCCCGCGTGTCCAAGACCGACACGTGCCTGTCCAAAATGACTGATGGCCAAGCCGTGACGCTAGGTCAGAGCCAAAGCGAGAAGCAGCTGTCGCTCCAGCAGCATCATCACCATCAGCAGCAGAAGGTGACTGACAAGCAGAAGCCAATGGCAACAGACCCAGCACCAGCCCCAGGGGCCGTGGAGTCCCTGAGCTCACTGAACTCTATAGCTGAACGGCCTGCTGGGAAACCTGATACCTCCACCACCACCACCACCATTGCTCCTGCTGTCGCCACCACCACCACCGCCGCCAGCACGGCTCTGATCAAAGCCTTTGGCCCTGAGAGAACTCCAGAGAAGTCCGGTCACACCGAGGCAGCCCACTTACCGGTCGTTAAACTGGACATTGCTGATGCCAGCGGAAAAACGGAGCTCAGATCAAGCGTGAAGGCCGCCTCGCCTCTCGTGGCCCACGAGATGAGGGTCACTCGTCACAGCTCCCACTTCTCGTACGGGAAGACGCCCTCCATCAAGGAGGTCAGCAACGAGGATCAGGACGACGAGGCGGAGCTACCAGAAGAGACACCCCCTACAGCCATAACCAATCAGAAGCAGGACGCCTCAAAGCCTGCGACGAAACTAGAATCACAAAGCTCAAAAGCAGAATCCAAGACAGAATCTCATGCCCTCCCTCAGTTACAATCACCAAAAACAGTACCTCATGCATCTAAGACTGAAACTCCCCCAATAACAAAACCAGTTGATAAATCTGGATCTTCTGCGGTAGTAAAATCAGTTAATAAGGTTGAGTCTCCTAAAGTGGCCCATAGTGCGCAAACAGCTGTGGCCCCGAGACAAACAGTAGGTTCCCTCTCAGAGTCTGTCTGTGTTCAGAACAGTGTCAAGGAAAAAGAGCAGAAACCAAGTAGTCCAGTGTCAGGCAAGGCCTTGGTACACGGCCCCTCCAAACAGAGCTCGGCAACTTCACAGGGTAATTTCTCTCCCTCTGAGCCCAGGCCCCAAGCTAGCCTAGGCAAGGACAAAGCTGCTGGCCCAAAGACTCAGAGCCCTGCTAAGGATAAGCCAGCAGCGCCAACACAAAGCTCAACCTCTCCAACAAGCACTGTCAAAGATAAACCAGGCCCCGCACTGAATTCAAAGGCATCTGAGGGTTGTGTTCCTGTGCTGGCAAAGAACACCGGCAAAGACATTCCATGCAGCAGCACCCTGAGCATAACTCTGGTGTCGGAGCGTTCTCATCCACAGAGCACCGTCAAAGACGTGCCAGCAAAAACACAGTGCGCACAGCCCTCAGATCTCCATCCCAGTCGCGCGCCGAGCACCGCCGCTGCTGCCAGCGACAGGCAAATCAGCAAGCAGGGCTTGGCCTCCGCTTCACAAGGAAACCTCAGCCCCAAAGGTACGGCAATCTTAGAGGTCGCCTCCCCGCAGGTTAAGCAAAAGAAACCAGGCCCAAGCCCTCCGAATGTCAACACGGCCCAGAAATCTGCGCTGACTTCAGCTGTTGTTCCGTCGGAAGATGTGAGGCGGCCGCCGTGTGGTGGCTCGGGTCCACAGCCGCAGTGCTCGGACAGAACCCTTCACACGGACCGGGCTCAGACAGAAAGGGCTCTTTCAGCGGCTGCCAGCGGGACGTCCACTCCGCAAGCTGGCAAGGCGCTCAAAACCGCAGTGTGTTCCGCTAACAGAATGGCAGAAGCCCAGGGGGCACCTTCTGAGGGAGATCCGAAAGGCAGCGTGGCGAAAGGCAACACGGGCAGCAGCAGCAGCACCAGCACGGCTAAAGCTGAAATCACAAAGAAGAGCGAGCAGAAGAAAGAGGATATTGCCACTGGCAGGGCAACCGAGGGTAACAGCGCCTCGACTAACAGCGTCCCCGCAGCTCAGCAGAAGATGATTCAGAGCAATCAGGGCAAGGCAGCAGCAGATGGTCTGACCGGCTGCAGCTCGTCGGCCAAGGCTGAGGAGAGGATACGACTGAACGGTTCTCCAGCGGTTGAGGGCCTGCACTCAGCCAAGGCCCAGGCAGACAAAGCTGTGAAAGAAACCAGCCCTTCGCGGTTGGTGAAACCTCCCCAACCCTCCTCCTCTTCCTCCTCATCATTATCATCAATATCCGCCAGTGGAAAACAGGCCACGGTGGGCCCCCGAAATAAGCCAAAAGTCGAGTCCCCCCTGGTGTCCCAGCCCGGCGGCAAAGGAGCAGAGGACAAAGGGAAAGCCACAGAGAGCCAGTCCACAGCGTCCTCCTCCGCAGCAAAAGACACCCACAAGGTTAAGCAAAAAGGAGAGGAGAGGGGGGTGCTGGTACCCGCCACCCATTCCCAGAAGGAGGGCGCGGGCCGCGGCAGTGGCAGTGCCAGTACGACCAGCTTGTCGTCCGTGCCGGTGCTCCCTGTGCCCGCTGTGAGGGTAGAAATCCACGTGCCCAGTGGAGCGACCACTAGTAAGGGCGCGACTGGCACAGGCGAGTCAGCCGCAAAGTCCTGCAAGGAGGAAGTGGCCAGGACGAGGACAGAAGAGGGCTCAAAGCTGCATGCTCAGAGGAACCAGGGACAGGCGGGGGGGGAGGCAGCGGGGGGCAGCACGGTGGCCAGTAGCGATCTCAAACCCACTGCTCCAGCTGAGGCCAGGGCCACAGCGACAGCCACAGCCACAGAGAGGGCTCCTTTCTCTTCCTCCTCCTTGAGTCGAAAGGAGATGGCCGAAAAGAAGAAACGAGAGGCCTGCCAGGAGCAGAGACACGCCGGCAAAGACTCGTCGAGAACGCCCGCGTCCACCAAAGAGGCAGTGGCAACAGCAGCAGAGAAAGATTCCGTCCGTCCGAAACAATCAAAAGAATCCCCCCGTGGCTCCGCAAACAGGAAGTGAAACACAGACTAGGGGAAGATGGGGAGGGGTGGACTTGGGGCAGCCACCATTTCTATCACATCTTTTAGTAAAGTCATTTCTCCCCCTGTATCGTCCTATCATCATGCCTTCCTTTTACTGAGGACCGGTGAAGCTGTTACTTCAGTGTGTGTACCAAGTGGAAAAAAAAATATGAGTGGTGGGCTGATGAGTGTGGTGATGGGAATGTTTGAGTGAGTGTATCAATGCTATTACGTGTTGGAACATGTAGGTCTGAATGTAGACTTTTTCTTTTTTCTTTTCTTTTCTTTTTTTTTTTTTTTTTGCTGCTGATTTGTGATCCCATTTTAATTATCTGCAGTGTGTGGGGAGCAAAACAAGAAAAAAAAAAAGCAAAACTTACTGCGTGACTGAATGTTGAAGTGTTATGTGGAGTAATTCGTGAAGCAGAGGTTTGTTTGCTGAGTCTGTAAGCTAGCTAGCGGTGGCAGGGTTGAAACCTTTCAGTCAGTGGATGATTCTGTGGGCTGAGCAAGTTTCGGCACTCTATCGGCAACCAAAACAGGAAGCACCTGTCGAGTTGGACACATTAGTTGGACTGGAGGCGCATTGAGGCAAAAGGGCATGGCCAGGTTTTAAACTCCTGATCACAAATTCAGCTGAAATTCACCACACCAGTCTTTGCACATGATTTCAAACTGTTAACCTATCACGAAAAAAAAAAAAACTGAAACTAAATTGTAGCAGAGCTGCTGAAGACGTAGCATATAGTTTTCATGCAAGATGTGTGATCTCACCAAATTACTGTTTTTTGGGGTGGGGGGGGGTCTGTTTTGTTTTTGTTACTCTGTTCTGGTTTTTTTTTTGCTTTTCTTTACCTTTTTAGAGATGAAGTGTGTGCAGTTTTTGTTTTGGGTAGCGGTGCACAGAGCCAATGCACTACGTCCTGTGCTTCTCACCTAGAACTATTTAATATGGAATCATCTTATGGTTCTGGAATCATATCTAGAACTATTTAATATGGAATCATCTTATGGTTCAGGAATCATATCTAGTGAAAGGGGCGGGCCTTTTGGGTTCATGGGGAATTCGACTTGCTGTTCTTAGCAGGTTATGATGAAATTCACATTCCTTTCACATAACATCTCTACATTTCTAAAAAAAACAAAAAAACAAAATGATTTTTATGCAATATACTGTAAATAAGACTAAGTAAACTGTATAAATAGGGGCTACACGGGCTCAATCAAATATGTGTGTTGTATGTTTTATATGTATATATTTTGCTATCTCATACATTTGTATACCATGCTCAACATTTGGTGTTAGTTCTGTCATTGTTAGCTTGCTAATTCTGGACGTCTGGAAGTAGCTACCAATAGGAAAAAGGCATAATCTCTACCAGATTATGTGATGAATTGTACTTGAAGCAACACGAGTTTAAAACAAGTGACTGCACATGTTTCAGTGATGTGTCTCTGTCAATCTGAGGTGCCTGTAGCAGAGTTTTACCAGAATGTCCAGCAAGAAAGACCCACTTACATGGGTGTCAACTGAACTTTGCAACAACATTTTAAGGTAATAGATGTTAAATGTTAAAATGGAAAAGCGTTGGCCTCAAGTAGGAAAGCGGTATTCCTCTCCCTGAGTTCCTAGTGCTGGGTTGAAGGTGTCGTGGCTTGTTTGGGCTGTGTCAATAGCATGGAGTCAGGCGTGATGGAAAGAGGGGGGCAGATGGAGAGTCAAAGGGATCTGGATTTCACCTCTTTAAACAGTCAGCTGTGCCAGAGTGTAGGAGTGTAGTTCAGCATCCAACAGGATATGTACTCAGTCATAAGCTCACGGCCGCTCTGTTCCCTGTTTTTCATCCACCTAGTCGGTTCTAGTAATGTACCCTTGTTTTTTCCAGAACACTATGCAGGCCTGCTCGTAGGGAGAAAGCCCTTTCATCCCTGTATTTAAGCTGTCAGGGCAGAGCTCTGAAGCCCATGTAGACTATATCCGTCACCGCACAACAATACAATACACATGAGAACACTTCATCATCATCTGACCCAAGATTGTGAAAGTTTTTTTTTTTTTTAAATGTAGGTGTATTTGTTTTCCCTGTCTATGCTGTTTGTGCAACCTCTAGGCCCCTTTGATTTCGGTGTTGCTTTTATAACCTTTCAGATGGTCAATAGTGATGAATACATCTAAAGAACAATCATTTCCTGAATACATCTTTTTCTGAATAAAATATTATCTGTCGCTCTTGTCAAGCTAACAGCAAATGTTAGAAGTGGTACAGCAATGAATCAAGCCCACGCTTATACAACCCTTTCACTTAGATCTTAATGGAGACCAGCCAAGCACATGCCAACTTAGTTACAGTGTTACAGTTTCTGTAGACTATATTATGACGCTAGACACTTAATGGTATTTTTAAGGGAGTTAACAGTAAATGCATCCATCATATAACAGGACACATACTGTATGTTGGAAAGCTGTTAGGGGAATGCCACACATTAAGCAAAACTAATTGTGTAGAGATTTTAAAAAATAAAATACATTGTAAGATTCTGAACTTTTGATGTAGAGTAAGCTGATTCCGGGAGATTAAAAATGCACCTTATTGTTGGATATGTGACAAATACAGACTCAATAAAAACAAGGTTGGAGACAGAGAAAGAAGTATATATATCTATATCATGCTGAAATGTGAATGTCTACTTAAACAAATTTTTACATGATGCCAATTGTGGAAATCAGTTGTCATAAAGGAATCACATGAAAGCTCATGTAACTACTAGAGTCCTGTTTGTCCCTATGCCTTTCTTTTCTGCTGACATTTGATGTTTAAAATCTCGTTGAAAGCACATTAAATGTTTGTTTACAATACTTCATGGATGTATATTTTGTATATTGTGTTATTAATTTGCCAAAATCTGTGTGCAATGTCACAGGAAACTTGTGGTGATTGTAGTGTCTGTGACTGCGTATGCCAGTCCAAACCGAGCCGTGTAGGACTCATCAGTCTGTGTAATTGCAGACCATATATGTCAAAACATCTGTCTTTTTGGGGCTGGGTGGGAGGTAGGGGGGAACCATTTTTTTCCTGCGTGTGTAAACCTAGTGTTAGATGACTGCTCCTCATAATTGGTCTTTTAGGATCTGTGCAATAAAAATGTGTTATGAGTTTTGTATTTCACCCAATGAAAGCTCTATGGATGTCATAGATGTTGTATACTATACAAATATTTATACTTCTAAAGTTGTACAATACTAAAAATAAAATGGCATGAAGAATGCTTGTCATTGTCGTCTGTGGGAAATCATACAACACTTTATGTACTCTGACAATATGAAAATGCCAATATATAAATGCAGTCCATTTACCATTTTTACAATTTCAATTTCATCAAATGTCATCTCCAGTAATATTTGGCAATGTGCTTACCATGTTCCAGTTCTATCATATTAAAGCATTATAGAACACTGACTAATACTAAAATAAAGCACTAATTGTACATTTAAAAGCATCCAGGCACATATGGTTTAATAACTACATTACATTACACTGAATTAAAAAACACAGTACTGTGCTGTCTGTTAGGACTGTGATATAATGTAGCACCAAGTACTTTTCACAACTGTGTGAAACGGTCATACTTCTTCAATTTTTTAAATGCTAACACCACAGAAATGGCTAGTGCAATGACCAGCACAGTCGCCCCAAAGCCTATCACCCCACCCAGTGAGTAGCAGTGCAAGGCGACGTCTGAGATCTTCTGGTGTGAGCCGTTACACAAAGTCTCATCAGCATGCACCAGTTTGTCCACATTGGCCTTGACCCAGTCAATGAACTTAATGTTGGAGCAGTTGCAGGCCAGAGGGTTGAAGCTGAGGTCCACTGAACTACTGGGTCCCAGACCTTGTACCGAACTGATGTCCACCAGCTCGATGACGTTATGTGCATAGTTGAGACGAATACTTGCAAGTGAAAAGAAAGCCGATGTACTGAGCTTAGTCAGGTGGTTTGCACTAAGGTCTGCATAAGTAAGCTTCGTTAGGCTGTGAAAGAGGTTTCCCCCAATGGCTGTGAGATTACACTCTGCCAGTATCAGACTCTGCAGGTCCGGGACATGTTTGAATATCTCTGGGTCCAACACCTCTCCTTCAGAGACCGGGTTCTGCCTTAGATCGAGATGTACCAGGCTTTTCAGACCTTCCAGCAGACGAGGGTGGGTTACGCTGAGCGACGTCCTGGAAAGGTTCAGGGTCTCGAGCAGCGCTAAGTTGCGAAAAGGAGCGCCAGTGTTGAGCGTGATGTGAAGGTTGCTGCAGTCCAGGTCACGGAGCTGTGGCGTGGCTGCAAAAGGCTGGGCACCCCACCACACGGCGTCGTTGTAGCTCAGGTTCAGAAGGCGGAGCTGGCCAAGACCCGTGAGCTGTCTCTCACAGCACAGTTCTTTCACGTTAACAGTGCTGTGGCTAAGGTCCAGATGCTCCAGGTGTGACAGATGCTGAAGACAACTGTCATCAAAGGCGAGATGACCTCTGGTGAACATACCTCGCATGGACAGTGACGTCAGTGAGGGAAAGTTGTGTGCGTTGACATCACACATGTTAAGAAATGTATTCCGGTCTAAGGTCAGCTGTGATAGATTGCCCATGGTTGTGATGTTGTCTGGTAGATGGCTGATGCCCATCTCCGTCATGTCGAGAGTCTTCAGTCCTCCCAAGCACTGGAACGTGGCGTTGGAGAGGTCCGCCCACCTTTGCCTCTGAAGGGTCAAGTGGGTCACAGTGACGTTACACAGGGAGTGGAGGCTTTCTGTCTTGATGGACCTGTGAGGCGCGTCGTTGAAGGTGCCCAGATTTAGCCTCTCCGTCGTCACTCCCTCTAGGCCCTTCAACAACACCGAGACTTCGGCTCTCGCGAAACACCCGCAGAAATCCAAGCTCCTAAAGCGCAGGGCCCTGAAGGCTCCGGGCTCCGCGCTGATGATGTTGTTGCTCCGAAAGCTGACCTCCATGTCCCCGCTGGTACCCCTGAACGCCTTCAGATCGGAGGCCTGCAGGCTGGCGAGGTGGTTCCTGGCCAAGTTGAGCGTCGTCATCTTTTGCAAATTCAGGGCGGTTAGACCCTCCAGTTCGTGGAGGCTGCCACTGGAGACGTCCAAAGTGTCCAGCTGCAGCTCGGAGATGGGAGTGTCCTCCAGGTCTGCCACAGTGGTCTGGGGCATGATGAGGTGCACCAGAGAGTCCAGGCCACTGAACGCTTCGTAGGACATGAACCTGAGTGGGTTCCCCGTCAGGATGAGGGTGTGCAGCTTGTAATGAGTCGAGAAGGTATCCTCATACAGGAGATCTATGCTGCATCTTTGGTCATGAAATACATACATAGAGGTTAAAAAAAAACAGAGATATCGCACAATGGTGACACAATCTTTGCATTACAGTCATTACAATTATAGTCTGTAATTAAAATGAATACCACAATTAGTGGTAAGGGGCCCAAAACTCAATGTATAGTAATGTGTGTACATGAAAGGTGCTCTACTGACAAAGAAACATATTATTTTTATTACTATTATTATTACTATTACTAGAGTAAAGATACTTTATTTATCCAGAAGAAAATTAAGGAACTACTACTACTGCTAGTACTACTACTATTACTACTGTTGTTGCTGCTACTGATGTTGCTACTGTTGTTGTTATATTTTGTGTAGTTCCTATTAGCTCAAGCCTGCTGAAACCGAGTCCCTCACCTTGTCAGGTCCAGAGACAACAGCTCACTCAGCCTGGCGAAGGTGCCACTGTAGAGCTTCGGTAAGTGATTGAAGCTGAAGTCCAGCGTATGGGTCGTATTGGGAACAGCTTCTGGGACTCTCTCCAAGTTCAGATCACTGCAGTCATAGCCACCAGCAATCTGGCAATGGTAGTGACAGCAAAAGCCAATTCACATTTACATATATATGTAAATATGTATGCATAATGTATTTACTTTCGCATAAAAGACACTGAATGTCACCTTTAAATGGTAACTTCCAAGCCGTACTTTTGACAATACAGGAGTTCTTCCAAATTATGTTAAGAACTGAATAATAATATTTATAATAAGGCTATTATTTCATTAAATTACCTCATGACATTCCTTTTTTCCAGGACGAGGTGTTGTACAGGTCACCAGCACCAGCTGAGATATAAGCAAACAGATCAGTCGTCTCTTCATGCTGTAGAAGCTCACTGGTAAACCACCCTCCAGTTCATTTAAATGAAAAATGCAACCCAGTGCCTAAATGCCGTTAAACTTGTTCAAAAAGAGGAAACGTGACACAAAGGTCATTTGATAACATGCCTGAAGATGGACATTTGGCTTGGTGATGAGACAGTATCTGTTCCTGTTTAAGGCACAGTGTTCAGACAGTGCCCACTGAAAAAGCTGACCATAGTCTGAAGCTGTTAGACAACACACACACTCACACACACAAACACACGCATACAGGCATGACAGAAATCAGAGGTTTTATTCATGATGATTGAACCGTTCAGTTCTGTTACAAGAACATGGTGATGTATTTCTTATTATTATATTATTGGGCCTCATATTCCTAACCATTACAGAAATGCATTGTGTAAATGCCACAGCTTTGTCTTCAGGTAATAACCTGAATGGCCTACAGGGGGCACTCTTAAACCTTAAACCTCACGCGCTACACAACGTTCTGTTACAGATGGTTAGCCATGACTCAACGTCTCTTGCCAGTTGGGAGACAAAGAATGACTTAGGCTATGCTCTAGAAAAAAAAAATGAGTACAACAAATGAGTGGTTGTGAGATCAGAGCAGCTTATTGAGCAGCCCTTTCGGCTTGGTCATTGGCAACTGGGAGATTAGTCCACATTCAAATCCAAATGTTAATACACAGGGCATGATACAAGATGGGATTTAATGTCTTTGTGTATTAACAGTGCATAGCACCGATGGATTTAGTGCCTTTTTTATATCAAAATAATCCAGTACACCGGCAAAGCTTTTCATGTAACATGTATGTCTCTCCTTAATCTATTTATTCATTGCGCTGGTGTGGTAAAGTATGGGCGGCATGTGTGTGTAGACGTTCTCTTGGACATCACATGAAACAGCTGAACAAGGATTCAATAGAAACAAAGCATTCCCTCCCCCCTTTGTTCTCCTATAAATTGAACCACAAAGAACAGCTTTGTGTATGCTTGACTGTGTGTGTGTGTGTGTGTGTGTGTGTGTGTGTGTGTGTGTGTGTGTGTGTGTGTGTGGTTGTGTGTGTGTGTGTGTACAGTCGCCTCCCTTTGTTGTATATGTGTAACTTACAGTCTGTAAACAAAACACTGTTCATATGTAACTGGTGGAATTTTGGCCTATAGTCTTCAATTTCTCATTAATGCTTTTGTTTTGTTGTTAACTAAATCGTTCTAGAACGTCTTTTCAGTCCTCGTCACTGCCTCTTAGCACAGTGAAAGAAGAGAATACTGGAAATACAGTACTTCCCCTCTGCTGCACTACGGCATCAATGGATGTTAATGCAGCCTGCTGAGCAAGATCAGGGCGAACGCAACTAACACGTCTCCCAGGACCTCCATGTTTATTGCATCAATATGTTCTGGACTGTGCAATAAAAGAGGCTCTTGCACCAAAGGCCACCGGCGTGTTGCTGTTGTAAAGATAAGGAGGTCTGCAGGCCTACTAAATCACTTCATCAGTACATTCAAGAAAGCAGGAAGAAGTTTTTGGAACCAACTGTGAGCTTACTGTTATAAACTCTGGTTACCAGATAAAGGTTTGTTTACTTTTTAAATAGTCAATGGTCAATGAAACTTGTGCTTTCCTTTATGTTAAAATGTTTTTTAAAAACAATCAAAATGGACTAAAACCAAATGAAACCACTAAGGGTGAAATGAAACAATTTTATCGGTTTAAAATCATAGTTGTAATTTTCTGTTTTGGCAGTGATTTTTGCTGGTGGAAGTACTGTGCAAGGATTTGACAGATGTGCTTAAATGTACAGCATATACCATAAGAGACAGCTGAGACCAAACTGGGCATCATTATCCAGAACATACAGTATGTCCATAATTTAACCTTAATCTATGATGTCCATACTTTAACCTTAATCTATGATGTCCATAATTTAACCTTAATCTATGACGTCCCTTCCGTCCACTGCTTCCTGTACTCCATAAAAGCCAGCTTTTTACAGGATTACAATAAAACATGGATTTATGTGGCCTTGGTTATATGTATGGACATTGAGCTTGCTTCCAACTGCTTTTCGCATCATCTGCAGATTTATTCAAAATGTGTAGCCTTATTTTTATGTGAGGGGCAAAAACGGCGGCCACAAATCTGTGCACTATTTCCTCCAGCTTGCCTGGCTATTTCTTAGTGTAGCTTTACGCTAGGACACAAACTCAACCTCTAGAACATGAGAACATGTTTTACAGCACATCGTCCACGTATCACCAAAATGAATCAGTTAACATGATAGCTAGCTAGCTAGCTATCGCTTTTGAGAGCCAGCTGTGTCATCTGACTACTTTTAGACACAAACTCTTCACTGCTGCTTTACATAACCAATTTCCCCGGTGTTTAATCTGCCCCGTATTTATAAATATCCCCTGCACAAAGGGAAGACGATGTGTCCACCTTGCTGAAGCGTAGCTGTGGGGGCCGTGTATTGGAGGGGCCATTGTGCTGGCCAGCCTGTCGTGACAAAGGAGAGCGGCGATTACGGCGAGCCCGCGCTTATCCTCGCCCACATCAGCTGTTTCGCCCTAATTGCAGTCGTGATGGTGCAGATGCTCTCACGCCCACTCTCGCTCTTCCTCTCCGTAATATTACTAAGCGAAAAAACAGCTAAGTGGAAGAGGAATAGAGAGAGATGGACAGAAAGGCTTGGGGGTGAAGGATGAGGGCGGGGGTGGGGGGTGTGTGGGATGCACTGGATGCGATGCTTAAATTTGGGTCGTGCATTTAGGCCATGTGTGGCAGCGATAGCGTTAGAACTGGCATTGCCTCAGGCTGTGAAGGAGGCCCTTGAAGCCTACAGTATGGTGCAAGTGGTGTCTCAAGGCCAGGGTGGGTCGGGGGGGTGGGTGCATGGGGAGGCACAAGGGGGGAGGGGCTGGGGAAACAGGGTAGGCCAGCAGTGTGGGGGGCAGGGTGGACTGGGGGGGGGGTAGAAGTGTGGGGTGCACGATGGGCTGGGGGGTTAGAAGTGTGGGGTGCAGGGCAAAGTGGGGGGTCAGAATGGCCCGGGGGGCAGGGTGGTCCAAGTGAGCTGGGGTGAGCCAGGAGTGGGGGGTGGTGTCAGCGTGTGCTTCTAAAGGGGGGGGGGGGGTGCGGCATGCGGGGGGGTATGGATGGTCAGGGTGGGCTGTGGAGGCCAGTTTGGAGGGTGGGGGGGGGGGGGGGGTGAGCGTAGGCTAGGATGTGCGGGGTGGCGTGGGGTGGGGAGGGGGGGGGGTCTGCACACAAAGGAGACAGACTGCAGCATCACCGCTGCTGCCCTGCTGACCCACATTGCCACATTAGACATCAATGAGGCAGCGACTGCACGTGAGCTGCCCCTCAATGGGGCCCTTAATCTTGCCCAATGTTAAACGGCCCCCAACGGCAACCCCCACATCAAGCCAGCATGAGGGTGGAGAGTGGGTGTCACAGAGAGTATAGTATGTGGGTGAGTGTTTTGGTGGGGGGGGGGGGATTGTGGTGAGGTGGGGTTAAAAAAAAGAACATTGCTAAGGAAAAAACAGTATCCTTGGCTCTTTTCTTTCTTGCTTTCTTTCTTCCTCTCTGCCTCTTTTGTGCTTGGCCCCACACCCCTCCACCACCCTCTACTACCCGAGCTGTACCACCTTTAACACCCCAACCCCCAACCCCCAACCCCCAACCCCACCCCTCTTTACTCCATTTTAGAGAAAGGCAGACTTTAGCATGCAGCAAAACACAGCAGCTCGCTGTGCTGTGGGAGAGAGGCACGATAATGTTGTATTCTATTTGTCTCAGCAACTGAAATTCAGAGGGTCAGATTGACCTCACATCTGCTCAAAACACAACAAAACTGAGCTGAATGTGTTGCATTTGCCAAAGTTGGATAAACACTTGATAAAGGGGAAAAAAAACGCTGTATTTCATGAATAATGTGATCGGAACGTCTGTAATCCGACTTTGTAGGGCAAGCGTCCGAGACTTGGGGGCGCGCATAGTGTCACTTCCTGCTTTTGAATGTGCACAGCTACTCAGAAACCAAGCTCCGACTGAAAACGGAATGCACAATAACAGTACCAGCCTCTCAGCCTCGCCTCCAGCCTCAAGCCTCAAGCCTCGGGGCAGCAGGCAAGCATAGGAAGGATAAAGATGGTGTGTGTGTGTGTGTGTGTGTGCGTGCGTGTGTGTGTGCATGCGTGTGTGTGTGGAGGCTTTTCCCACAGCCTTGAAAAAACATGTTTGGGTTTCTTTTTTTTTTGCTGTTCATAGGTTGCTTGCTTGCACAAACTTGTGTAATCTATGACCTTTTTGCCTTTTTGGGATGGGGTGAGGTGGGGAGGGGCGGGTGGGGGTGGATGTCTTTCATTATTTTTTCAGTTCCTGTATTTTTAGAACCTCTCTGCAAATTATTTTTACAAGAGACCGAACAGGATTTAGATCCTGCGTTCTTTAATTCTTGGCCACTTCAAGGGAGTAGCCAGTCAGTATGCATAAACCAAACCATTCAACAGAGACAATATTAGTGTCCATGACAGATAGTCAGTCTTTTTTATCCTCTCGTGAAACCAAACATTTCCTGTCTCTGACAAACTCAAGTCACCCATCACTTCACCAAACCCAGACAAATATGAGCAAAGACTGTCTTATGTGTCTCGAGGCCTTGACAAACTCATGCCAAGAGTTAATAAAAGCTTGTCTTTATTTCTCCTATCAATAACATTCGCCTATTCGCAGCCGACAAGGCCTTTAAATTAAAACTATATTGTTCATGTGCACGCATCTACCCCCAACACAGCCTAAAGCCTATTTTTTGTGAGTGCGTAAGTGTGTGTGTGTCTATGTGTGTGTGTGTGTGTGAGCGAGGGGTAGACTTGTCACAGCTCCCGCCGTCCTGTCTATCTCCCAAGTTCACCTTGCCCGTCACCCAGACACACCTTTCGCCTTGCCGTCCATCATGGCTTTGATATGAAATGCAAGGGCGGTATGAATAATACATCGGCTGGGTTAATAAAACAAGGGCAGCCAATCTACGGGGAACCAAATGAAAAATCTGGAAGCAGGGGTGATAAATCAAAGAACAGGCCAACGTGTTCCTAGTCCCGACCCCCAGAGCCGACTGCTCTGATACACTACTGAGAGTAAGAGAGGAGGAAAGGAAGAGAGAGAGACAGACAGACCAAGAGAGAGAAAGAGAGACAGACAGAGAGAGAGAGAGAGACGTGTTCCTAGTCCCGACCCCCATAGCCGAATGCTCTGATACACTACTGAGAGTAAGAGAGGAGGAAAGAAAGAGAGAGAGACAGAGAGAGAGAGAGAGAGAGAGAGAGGGAGGCCAGCCCGGTGTGAGTAATCCATTAAGGTCCGGGCGTGATCAATACTTGTCACAAAATCAGTTGTGTGTGGCATAGCCATTAGTGTTGCATTAAGGCACAAAGCAATCTGGGAACCAGACTTGGTTGGGTTTAAAATTCATTATTTAAATGTATTTTCTTTGTTTTTTGATCAGTTAATGTTCTATGAAAAAACCTATCAAGCATGAAGAAGAATTAGCTGTGGATTCATAAGTCATCTTTTGGGACAGACAAACTGCGCAGAAAGACTGAATAAAAGAAAGATGAAAAATAGAAAAATGAAAAATGGGAAATGTAATGACACTCATAAGACAGATGGAGTAGTTTAATTTCATTGGGTAGGTCTTGAGATATGCTTCTAGTTACAGATTTTTTCATCCTGTTGCCTAATCGATATTGTTTGCCTTTGATAAAAATCCCTGGTAACACTTTTGATGAAGCTTGTATTCATAAGACTATACAAACACATTCGTAAAGGGTTATAATGCCTTCATAAAGCTTAATAATGGTTAAAACTAGTGTTCATAACTATTAATACATTCTTATAACTGCACTTGTAGGCAGATGAAGCTTGAAGTTGGAATAGGAAATAGGGTTGGAATTATGACATAGTATTATAATGGCTTAGGAGTACAGTCCTAGTTAGTATGTATAAATAGGTATGGATGCTTTACATACTTTATGAATGCATTATAAACCTCTATGAATGTGTTTATAGAGTCTTTCGAATACAGGCTTCATACAAAGTGTTACCAAAATCCCTTGTTTGTGTGCTTGTACATATTTGCAGCAGTGTGTGGAGAGAGGCTGTTTAAGCAGAGGTCATTGGCAGACAGCAGTGCTGTGTCTTTCTGTGATGACACAGTGTCACTCAAATACAAGCAAACCGGACGGCAGATAAATCCTCAACTTGACCCGTATTATTAATGTGGGTGGGAATTAGTTCGAGAACATTTCGTGACTTGGGCATAATCCAAGGAAGGCCTCGGTCGGTCGCTATACCCTGATGTTCCAATTAATGGTTTTGAAATATGGAGAGGCTGGATGTTCACATGAAAATGAACTAAGCGATATCAAGAGCCACGCATATGTGGGCTGCGGCCTGCTATCGGGTACGGGAATAGTAATAAAAACATTTGAGTTGGACCGTTGCTGCTCTTTAACCACAGGGGACATTGAGTAGGCCCATATGCTCTGACTCTTTCTCTCTCTCTCTCTTCCTCCCTCTCTCCTCTTCTCTCCTCTTTCTCTCTCTCTCTCTTTTCTGCTCTCTCCTCATTCTTCAGTGTTTCTCTCTCTCTATCTCTCGCTCTCTCTCTTCTCCCTTCTTATCCTTCTCAGTGTAACACTTTTTCTGACTGTCTTTCTGTCACTCTTTCTGTCAGTCTGTCTGTCTATTGGTCTCTCTTTCTCTCTCTCTCTCACTCTTTCTGTCAGTCTGCCTGTCTGTCTATTTCTCTCTCTGTCTCTCTGTCTCTATCTCTTATATTCTATATAATGTCTGACACAGATGGCATACAATGTCTGACACAGACAGATGGCATACATAGACTGAATAAGTTGTATGCAAATGCAGGTGAATATATGTGTGGGAGTGAGGAAAGTGTGAAGCAAACCAAGATATAAGCAGAGAGGTAAATAACATCTGTGTTTTGTTCTGTTTCAGAATGAAGACGGGAAAGACAGATTTGGGGGGGGGGGGGGTGATGGCAGTGGCAGGAGACAAATAAGGGGGGGGGGGTGGATAAAAAAGGAAGAGTGATGACAGGAAAACATTTCAGATGCTCACAGAACACAGAAGAAGAACGCCAGCAGAGGAGGCAGGCATGGCAGTAGTGTATGGACACTGGTTAGGGTGCAGGAGAACACTGGTTTAGGATGCAGGAGAACACTGTTTAGGGTAAAGGAAAGCAGTGTTTGGGTACAGGAAAGCACAGGTTAGGGTAAAGGAAAGC
>CM059273.1:8600500-8633000 GCA_030347295.1 Setipinna tenuifilis | reverse complement strand
CGAAGCCGTCTGAGTAGGATTTAGGCCCAGAGCTTTAACCCAGATCAGTGATCGGGTGCCTGACCCGGGGGTCAGCGCTTGGCCGGAGGCTCCCAGAACAGCATCGGGGTCAGCGCACGTCACAGCATTAGCGCTAACGTCAAATGAGCTAAGCAACTGGACAAATGAGCCAAGCAACTGGTAACAAAAGGTGAAATGTCTTCAGGGCTACTAAAAGAAGTCCAGTTTCTTACAACTTGACTTACTACTTGACTTTCAATTTGACTAACATGACCTGGATGAATGAGAATCTTCACAGATATTAGCGCTAACACCTGCCTAGCAGTCCTTCAGCCAACTCTTGACCCGTCCACTTCTTTGCTTATTTCATTACAGTACAGTTCCCCCATTAGCACATGCAAAGCACACTCAAAGCTGGCTTTAAGAAATAAGAGTTTGTTGTTTTTTGGCAGCTCAGTTAATAAAAAGAATATTTCCTTTATATTGCCTCCTTTTGCAGCAGCAGGACTTCCGAATCTGCTCAGAGCTGTAGATAGCCCATGCAGATTATATGGGCATGGTGTTTTTGCCCAGCACAATAGTAGTTAGCATTTTTCTTTTTCTTTCTTTTTTTTTCCTTTGTTTGAGAAAACACCCTAAGAAGGACTTAATAGTGGCCTTTGCCAGCTCACTGCATTTCCAAAGCTCTACATTATTAGAGCTTAATCATTATCCTTATAGTTAAACAAAATGTTGATGATGGCAGGCTATGATGAAAAAATAGCATTTAAAATGTATTTATGTAAATGTTTTTTCCCTTAAACTGTGGTCATAGAAAGGGAACTAATTAAACATTCATTGAATTTTAAACAAACATGATCTATCATAACTTATCATAACGTATCATTATTTACTATTTAATGGGTGCAAGCTGAAACAAAGCATGGCTAAGTCTATTTCATAACAAACATGGCACAGCCCTGGGGAAACATTGGATGAGTAACTCTGTCCTGCTACAGCTGGCTTTCAAAAAACACAGCATCAAGTAACAGCATGAATGGTAACAACATCATGTTGACAGCACGTGTGTGTGTCCATTCAGCGAATCAGAGCCTCATTCAGACTAAGTGTGAGAAATGTCACATCCACCAACAGCTGACACCAGAGTGAATATAGCCATTTTTTTTCGATATCTTACAGCGAGTGTACACCTGTACGCTGGTTGCCATGGTTCCAACAGGCGGTGACGTAAATAACCTTTGTACCTGTATGCACAACACTGGCTGGACGCACTGTTCAACTTTCTGTTTACTATTTCAGCCACAATCTTATGTGTGACTGAAGCAAACACATATGAAATGCACTTAAGTGCTCTTGAAGGGCCGGCGTGTGGAAGGTTATTAATCTAATACTAATGTGTACTTGGTCTGTGGGAGAAAAGCAAACAACACACAGGTAGACACAACAAAGTGTCAGCTCTGTAACGGAATTATTATGGCCATGTAGATCAAAGAAACAGATGAAATAACTAAGTGATTAGACAGTAACATTGATGAGATGCTTTAGTTGTGATGTTACAGTCACTAAAATGAATGAATTTGTAGGTAACTTTCAATCACTTGCTTTAAACCGACATCTGAGTCTAAAGTACTCTTGCTTGTTATTCAGTGTCAGACACAGACTGTCACAAACAAGGTGACAGTACACACCCCCTCTCACCCCCCCCCCAGCCCCCCCCCCCCCCGCACCACACACACACACACACACACACACACACACACACACACACCCATGTATTTCTGTACAGGAGTGCTGATAATATGACAACAAACATAAACACACAAGCAAACACACAAACATACACACACACACACACACACACACACACAGGTATTAAAATGTTATGGTGCCTCCACATTTCACAACAGCCATACTGATTTATAACAGCACAATAAAGCCATTTAGCCTCTCATGATAGCAGCACCACGTCTGTGTTTTGGCCCCAATCACAACAAAGACACTGTAGGGGCTACTGTAGGTCAGGAGCCAGGCAGCCTCGGCAGGGGACATCCAGTCCTACCGGCAGCCCGCATCACCCATTAAAGAGGCAGATTGCGAAACAACCGTCTACCAGAGGTAGTCGAGCAACATTCAACCATGTGAGTCTGGAGACTGCCCCCCATAAATGTGTAACTGCCTTGTTTTTTTCCCCCCCAAGTGGCGCGCTGCACCAGTTTTTCTGAGAAGTGCAAATACATAAATAAATAAGTACGTGAGTAAATAAATAAATAAATAAATAAGGCGAGCGTCCCAAGGTCTCTTATGTAAAGCGGATCTCTACAGCACACAGCACACAGCGCCCAGCACAGCTGGTATGGGTTGCGTAAGAGCCCGGTTCTGTGTGTCATCTGGCCACAGTGAACGCCCGCCAATCCACCGTAAGCCCGGCTCACAGGGTTAGAAATCTCCTGGTACCGCTGAAAATGGATTACAGCCGATTGAGGCTGCTGTCCTGGATTTTTTTTTTTCTTCCCCTTACTGGCTAATGCACAGAGAGAAAGTGAGGCGGGGAGGGGAGATCCTGGATTTATGGACCACTTCCATACACATTTGTGCCATCAGCGCAAAAAAAAAGGAGTTATGCACACGCAATCACTTGAAAACATCCAAATCCACCCACAGCATTTTAACCTCTTCTCTTAATGTTAAGATTTCCCTGGATTTTTGAAAATGTCACTCTCTCTCTCTAAATTGAAAAACCCTGCGATGGGGAACTCTGACATTGAGGCAAATGATAGTCTGCTGCTCCCCCGAAGCAGATTTAAAGCTCAAATGGGCCCAAACATGACCTCAGCCGCTAGAAATAGAAGTGAATATTGTATCCTATGGGCAGGACAGCGGGGGAAAAAAAGGAAGGATCATAAATTTAGACACACTGGTAATTTGCACAAAGAAGAAGGCAACATGCTTGCTTGCAAGTTTGTGTGTATCTGCTTTTCAATTCTTCAGCAGCCAAAAAAAGAAAAAGGAAAAAAAAAACAAGAAGAAGAGAAAGTTTCACGTCTCATTTGGGGGAAAAAGTCTTAAGTTGTAGCATGCTTAAGCTCCTGTCAGATGAAATGGGCATATAAGTAGAGCACCTGAAACAGCTGTCACACACCTCTGCCTGTGCAAACATGCTGGCGTTCATTAGCTCAATTGTGGCAGTTATCTCGCTGCCTAGAGGCAATGTCTGTCTGACACACACTGATTGCATTCTGCTGTATCTGGCGTACAGTGCAGACACACATAGAGACGAGAGAGAGACTGCAAGTCGCAACCGCTCTGCCAAGTTACATAGAGGAAAGTTCCCAACCTCTCTGGCAGTCTTGGTGCATAGTCTTGTTGCACAAGCCCCGCATCAGATCAGATCAGATTAGAGCTCTTGGACATTCTGTTTATGGGTGTTGTATTATTTGTTCATCTAGTTTATCAGGTCCTAATTCAAGGGTGACTGCAGTGCACTCCGTAACTGATTTTACAACACTGGGAAAGCACCTACTGGCAAAGTTCCTGTGTGCTAGCTTTTCTCCAAGTAAACAAAGTACACCACCTATATCAGAAGAGCTAAGTTGTATGAGAATCTTCACAGACATACATTAGCTTTGCCAGAGGAGCTAAGTTGTATGAGAATCTTCACAGACATACATTACCTATATCAGAAGAGCTTATTTGTATGAGAATCTTCACAGACATACATTACCTGTGTCAGAGAAGCTAAGTTGTATGAGAATCTTCACAGACATACATTACCTATATCAGAATAGCTAAGTTGTATGAGAATCTTCACAGACATACATTACCTATGTCAGAAGAGCTAAGTTGTATGAGAATCTTCACAGACATACATTACCTGTGTCAGAGAAGCTAAGTTGTATGAGAATCTTCACAGACATATGTACACTACCTATGAGTCACAAGCAGAGGCATCGCTAAGCAACAGGCAACACAGGCAACCGCTTGTGGTCCCCAGGGCCACCTAAGGGCCTTGGAAAGCTAACAATGTTTAAACTGCAGCTATGGCAATGCAGTTTTCAATGGAATGGTAGATTTTTGCCTGGGGCCCCAACAGTCTAGAGTCTAGAATCGCTTCTGGTTGCAAGAGTCTATCTTGTATGCTGCATGTCTGTTTGTCCAGCTATGCTCACTTCAGTGATTCAGTCTACTTTGTCACAGCGCTGCACAGAGGCCTGAAGGTCCCTACATGCGTAGCCAGTGACAGCCTGACCTAAGTGAAGCTGAGCTGTCTGTCCCATTCAGCTGCTTGTACTGTGGAAAGAGAGAGACAGAGAGAGAGAGAGAGAGCAGGGATGTAATAATGACCAAAGCCAGGCATTCGTAGATATGTATACTGACTAGATGCCACGCTGTCAGGAGAGTTCTATTGATGGGAGTACGTTAAAGAGGCGGCCATATTGGCATGGGGCAGGTCATGTTAAACTGTATGGCTACCATGAATTTCTTGGACTTGCTTGCTCCTATTATTAAACTTTAAATCTCATAATTTAGACTTTTGGACTTTTAAATCTCATAATCTTGGTCTTCATTATCTTGATTTTTTTATCTCATGATTTTAGCTTTTAATCTCATAATTATGCCCTTCTATCTCCTAATTTTGACTACTTTTTTACTTCTTCTGCACACATCTGTATGCATTTTTTCCATTTGGTCTGAGCGTGTTTGATATTAGGCTGTGTAATCTCTGCTTTAATCATCTCGTGGCGTTCTAGACCCATACTGAGCAGTCAAAGGCGGCATCTAGTCAGTATACACATCTACAGTACAGCAGGCACTGATTAGATGCTAATGCCCTTACGTTGGTAAGTGGGGTTAAGAGCTGCGTTGTATAATGTAAATGCGTGTGGATTTACCTCGGTTGAACCGTCACTGCTGGCCCTGCTCTCACTTAGGCTTCTACATTCCCATGGCCCAATGACACGTGGGACCACATCTCTGTGGTGTGTGTGTGTGTGTGTGTATGTGTGTGTTTCATCAGGCTGGAATGTGCGCATGTGCGTGTGTGTATGTGTTTTATCTGGCAGGAATGTGTGTGTGTGTGTGTGTGTGTTTGTGTGTGTGTGTGTGTTTGTGTGTATGTGTGTGTGTGTGTGTATGTATGTGTATGTGTGTGTGTGTGTGTGTGTGTTTCATCGGGCTAGGATGAGATGGGATGTTGCTGCCTTGCCAAGGCCATTAGCGGAGGACTTCAGAGCGCCAATAGGCTTTAATGAAGCATTGTCAAATGGGAGGCTGTCAAGGGTGAGCACCCAGGGTAATTCGCTCAGCCAGTGGAGGTCAATTAAGCTTCGGCTCTGAAAAATCTCTGTCACAGGAAAGCCAGGTTAATGTTAAAACAATGTCAGCTAGTTGGTTTTAATGTGGATGTATTGACAGAGGTCTTGTCATTTTAATGCTGGTCTTGAGGTCGGCAGGGGGCTTCGTCTAAGCGAAGGTCTAATGCTCGAAAACGGGGCTGAGTGGGTCGGTAATGACTCTCCGGGTGACGTTTAAAAGGTTATTAACAAGCGAGTTCTTCTTCTGAAAAAAAAAAACACAAGATGACGACACACACAGTGCTGCTAGGAATAGGAAGAGAGAGATGGGATAGTGTTGCCGGAAAGCCGGATGCGAATTTGGGGTCCCATGGGCACTTGCCCGTTCCTGGTACAGGTGCTCGAACTACAGCCTCCGCCAAGCAAGTTCTTCTTCTGGAAATCACGATAAAGAAAGACATTGCTATTGGTGATGTGAATGTGCATTTGCCTTGCTTGGTCTATGTCTGGTATGAAAGTATGTCTCACACTATACCAAGTTACATCAGATCATACAATACTTTTTTGGTTACACTTTATTGTAACAGTTTCTGTTACTGTGTATCTCCATCATGAAGTAGAGTTTAACAAAGTGTGTAATAACATGTACTTATCCTCTGCTTAGTACAAGTATATACATTGTGAGTACATAATGTTATATGTTTTATCCAACATGTTATATACAAATACAATGTAAAAGAGACTGTTAAAATAAAGTGTTACCAGCTCCTCTGGTAATACTGACCAAGACCCATGCACTGCATTTGGGGACAGCACAGTAACGTGAATGTGTATTTGCTTGGCCTGGCTATTTCTGGTGTCGTGTATGGCTCACATCCTTGTAGCAAGTCACACCAGATAATAAAAGATCTTTCTTACCATTATGGTACCACACAGGCTCTCGCTACCAAACAGAATTCCAGACAGAGAAAATGTAACACTGAATGGAGAAATGAAGGAAGCACCATGCTGCAAAAATGTGCCACGTTTTAAGATATGTGCTAGTTGCTAGGTTTATTTTTTAAATCGATTGTGATTATAAATGTTTAAATGAAAAACATGGTTTGAGCCCAATAGCCCTCCAGGAAATGTACTATGGAGTTCTTTGCTACGTGCCAGAACAGGCTTTGCTACTACATGCAGGGGTGGATTAATGAACGAGACAATTGTTTGCCCAGAGGCACTTGCTTCCTTAATCCGTCCCTGACTACACGGCCAGATACACATACATAGTCACAAGACTTTCATTAGCATGCTAGCAAGCTTTTATTAATGCTAACAGGGATGTCTGTTGTTGTTTACAAAATGCTTTTGCATTATTTTTTTGTAACCTCTCTGCTGCTTTGAGCACAGTTTAGCATGGATGCCATCCTGCGGTCACACCCCAGACAGTGGCCTACAGTGGCCCTTGCTTAAGTGTAGCTTAAGGGACCTGCCTGTGGACAGGGAACAGGTGCTGGAGAAGGATGATCTTGTCACTGTTTGGCTAAACTGAAGGTTCAGGATTTGAAGGGCCGTGGGATGAGTCGCTTTAAAATGACACGGGGCAAAAGGTCCTGGAGGAAGCTGCCCCACGTTTGCACCCAGGACACCTGTGCGGAGCAGAAGGATGACAGTGGATCCCTCCAGAGGGTACCGTTAATGGAGGCATAAGGTTAAGCCCACTCTAAGGGGTCAGGGGCACCGCTAGAAAACGTGGGCCTCTGAGAGGAGAGAAGTTTTAGGCCCCCATCCGCCATCAGCCATATCATAGTCCACTGTGGGCCCCCCTGTGAAGCTCTGGGCCCCCTGAAT
Source organism: Setipinna tenuifilis (assembly GCA_030347295.1). Classification (NCBI taxonomy): domain Eukaryota; kingdom Metazoa; phylum Chordata; class Actinopteri; order Clupeiformes; family Engraulidae; genus Setipinna; species Setipinna tenuifilis. The sequence continues at coordinate 8,625,876 of CM059273.1, read as the reverse complement.
TTTCCTGATCCCCCCCTCCATCCCCTTGGTGGCCCCTGCTAAGGGTCCATCATTGATAGGGGGCCCTTGGAGGAGACTATTAACATAGTTATTAATGTGGGGGGATTTGTCTGTTTGTTCATAGGGCCCAAACTTTTTAAGGGTGGCCCCTGGATCCCTCTCAACATGTCTTGCACAGACTCAAGGTTCCACAACCATGTCCCCTTTTCAAAAAGTACTTAACCTTAAGTACTTCAATTAATAATTCTGAACATTTACCCATTGTGATAAGAGGGGCAGGCAAAGAAATTGATGGAAAGTGAGCACACACACACTGGAGAGAGACAAAAGAGAGATAGAGAAGGGGAGGGGTGGGGGGGGGGTGAAGAAAGATAGCCTCTACTGACTTTGTGAACAATAGCTCATATTTCATCATTGGATGTCACAGACCACTTAAGTCGTAAATTTGAATAGTTTGTGGTTAAATTTAGACACTTAACTTGACATGTCTTCACCACAATTGAGTCAGTCAACAAAATGTCTGTTAATAGCCAATTAAATGGCAGCAATTTATGGTAAGAATCTGCTTATCTTAATGCAATTGCGTAGGCTCATGCTTAATGGTTCTCAAAGACTGTGAACCACATTTGAAGCAAATTGTGCCCAAGATAGCAAAGTAACACACTACAATGTACTTTTCTTTATTATTTTCTAGTCATGCGTATTATAATATAAAATGTCAAGAACTCTACACACTTTAACTTGTAAGTCATTTTAATTTTTTCCTACTAGGTCACCTTTCCTGTATTTTCAGCCGACTTGACGGTACATTGCTTCCAGCCAACACTTTTCTCTATGTATGCATTGTTGTTGTTTGTATATCACTTGTACACTTGTACCAATGTACATTTGTCCATTGCTTGTATATTTAAATGCATATTTTTTTAGATTCATATACTGTAGTTTGTATATTGCTTGAAGATTTAGTTTAGGCTAAATTGTCTGGTTGTCTGGCTATACTATTGTGTATCTGCTGCATATGTAGCTAGGAGACAATGTCAACAACTGTCATACACACTGTGTTCATTGTTCACTGATTTATGATGTTTGTGTTGTACACGTGCCTTTGGCTGAAATTCAGCGATTCTGGAACATGGGTTATGTGGGTCACATAAATAGAAACAGATAAGATCTCGAATTCCGAATGGCAGAAATATCACACCCTCTGATTAATGAATGTTCCAGAACGTATTCTGAACGAGTACAACAGGTGGCTAGTATCAGCTCTCACACATAAGGTTACTATAGCCATTTAAATTAATGCAGCCTTCATTTTAATCCCCACTAACAGTCAGTATCTCTATTCAAAATCAAATACTTCAACAACCTGTGACGTGAAAAAGTGCAAATAAGAAAGGTTAATTGAAATACATGCAATTCATTTGTAGTGGAGAACAAGCAGACTGTCCAATAGGGCACAGTTTTGAGGCTGTCTCATTTTTTAAGCATTTTGAAGCAAAAAAGATATATAACAAACAATAGTGTCACTTTGAAATTAGAAAATTCCAAACAGGAACTTCTTGGCTGAATGTGGTATGGCCTGCAGTTACAATAAGAAACAAAAGAAGCTATTACATTTGTACACGCTTGCAGTGTAAAGTATTCTACCTGGATGACACTTTTATACATGTTTTAAACTATAATAGAATATCTTTATTGTCACTGCAACCAGCACAGCGAAATTTGAATATGCCCCATCCTTTCAGTGCAACAATCAACATAAAAAAAATCAGAAGTATAAAAAAGTAGCACAAATACAAACAACACAAAAGACAAACTCACACCCATTCATACACACACAAACACCCACATTAGCAACTCATACACTGCACCATTCCTTACTGCACAAGCAGTTGAAACAGTGAGTGACCACGGTGTGGAGTGTCTTCTATGACATTCTGGGCTTTTATGAGGCAACAGGAGCTGTGTAGTTCTTCCAGTGTGGGGAGAGGGCAGCCAACAATCTTCTGTGCTAATGGCCCTCTGGACCGCTTTCCTCTGAGACACTGTGCAGCTGCTGAACCATATGCATATACAGTATGGCAGTATGCACTATAGAGCATCATATGCATATACAGTATGTCAGTATACTCTATACAACATCATATGCATATACAGTATGTCAGTATGCTGTATAGAACATCATATGCATGTACAGTATATCAATATGCTGTATAGAACATCATATGCATATACAGTATGTCACTATGCTCTCTATAGAACATCATATGCATATACAGTATGTCAATATATTCCCTGTAGGACACAATATGCATATACAGTATGTCAATATGTTCTCTATAGAACATTGTATGCATATACAGTATGCCAGCATGCTGTATAGAACATCATATGCATATACAGTATGTCAGTATGCTCTCTATAGAACATCATATGCATATACAGTATGTCAATATGTTCTCTGTAGAACATCATATGCATGTACAGTATATAAATAGGCTCTCTATAGAACATCGGTAAAAGGACACCAGCAACATCTGGGGGATGTTTTTTCTGAGTACCCTTAGGAAGTGCAGTCTTTGTTGGCTCTTTTTTAGCAGCTGGTGTTCACGCTCCAGGTCAGATTGTCCTCAGTGCTGACTCCCAGGAAGCGGAAGTCAGCCACCCTCTCTACACATGTCCATTTTCTTTCTTCTGAAGTCTATGATCTAGCTCCTTGGTCTTTAAGGTCACCTGCCCCCTATATGCCACCTCATCGCCTGAGATGAGCCCCATTACGGTGGTATCATCTGCAGATTTGACAGCATTGTTGCTGTGGTGGGCATAAGTGCAGTCGTAGGTGTAAAGGGTGTAGAGCAGGGGACTTAACACGCAGCCTTGTGGGGCACCAGTGCTGAGGCTGAGGGCAGTGGATGTGTGCTGGCCCACTCTGACTCTCTGGCAGCGACCCCACAGGAAGCTGCTGATCCACATGATGGTGGTGTGTTGAAGATGCAGGCCCCTGAGTCTGTGCACTAGCTTGTAATAATAATAATAATAATGACTTGGATTTAAATAGCGCCTTTCATGAAACCCAAGGTCGCTTTACAGAGCTAGATGGGGCTAAGGAAAGGGGAGAGGGGAGGAGGGAGGGGTTAAGGACCATAGGCCTCAGTGAAAAGGTGGGACTTGAGGTGCTTTTTGAACGTAGCCAGAGGGATGTAGGGATGATGGTGTTGAATGTGGAGTTATAGAGCATTCACACATAGCAACATGGCTGCTCAAGGTGGGACAGTGCAGCATGGAGGGCTGTGGTTACCACATCCTCCGTTAATCTCTTTGTTCTGTAGGCAAACTGGTATGGACCAAAATTCAAACATTTGGGTATACCAAGATGGCTGCAACTCACATGACTCATAAGCTTCAACTCATGTCTGCCATCTTGGTACACCCAAAGTGAATAGATAAGCCTCACCCCCTGGCTTCACTTTCAATAGTTGGCATGGACTGCTCGCACCACCTCCAGAGGCTGAAGCTGCTGTGTCCGGTAGTGTGTGATGTAGATGCCTTTGGTGGCCTCATCTCGAAACATGCGAAGAACAGGTCCAGCTTTGACAGTGTGGTGTCACCTTAAGCAGCTCTGAGGTGTTGTACACACCTTGCCACACCTGACTGTTGTTTTTACAGCCCAAAACATACCATGGGACCGTAAAAGCAGACCACATATAAGGTTTTAAAGAAGCCGCTCAAGAAGCCGCTGATATACAGGATCAGCCTCTCTGACTTTTAAACTCCTATCGCCATATTGCCTTTCAGATATGTGAGTTTAATTACACCAATTCCCTTGGGAAGGCAAAAGTCGTCCAATCCTTTAGACCGTTGCACCCCTCTCCACTCCTGAAGAAGCATCAACTTCCAGAGACTCTGCCACTGCCAGATGTTCCCTGATCATAAGCCTGTGGAGTAATCAGCTTGTTGAAGGCCCAGCTTTCAAGTTCAAGTTCCTAGTCCTCCATGACAGGGCTCTGAGGAGCTCACTCGTTACATGATTAGATTTAGTGGAACATTTTAACCTTCTGACCCCTAGGTGTAATGTAGGATGCTAAGGGAAGGTGCCGCCCTTCTCGCCTGTGATTGGCTAGAAGGGCTCCCCTCCGACTGGCTATTTGATTTGGCTGTGAGACATCATCTCACATTCAAGGCAGGCTGTGGACTAACCTGTTTAGATTGTGTTTAGATTAGTCCTACCAACAACAGAAGTAAACCAAGTCAATCCAACCGTGTGATAAGTGCATGCCATCAGATTTATATTCCAAGTTCAGAGCAATGCCACAGGATTCACTAGCTAAGCTTGCCATGAAAATGGTATGGATGAATTGTACACAACTTGTATACATTTTTATATGAAACTTGCTAATATCGTTAGCTTGATAGCATAATTGCCTAAGTCATTTTTTTGTGTTTTTGGAAAACAAGAAAAAACACATTTTCTAAAAATCACATGCATATTTTTTATTGATATTTTCACAGAACATTCATGTAGATGTGAGAAAAAGTTTGGAAAAAGAACAAAACCGAACATCATTTTTTTTATCAAATAAAAGTGACTTAGGCAGTTTTGACGTATGCAAAATGGCTGAGAAGAGCAGAAAAACTGCCTAAGTCATAGGCATAATCTGCCTAAGTCAAATTGATTGTATAAAAACTGCCTAAGTCCAATGGTAAAACTGCCTAAGTCATAGGCATAATCTGCCTAAGTCAAATTGATTGTATAAAAACTGCCTAAGTCCAATGGTAAAACTGCCTAAGTCAAATGAATGACTTAGGCAGCTATGTTTTTTTTTACTTTTATGAGTGTTGTGATTGGCCAATGACATATGCAGACAGACAGGATGATGCAGAAGTGGTAGGGGAGTAAAGTTGTGCAAAAATCTCAATTTGACCAAAAAATGACTTAGGCAATTATGCTATCAAGCTAACGATATAATATTATCATAGTAAACCACATACAAGATCCTTAGCAACTTTCTCCGAGGTAAAACATAGAAGTCTTATACTTTTGTTGTATGAGCAATGTGTGAAAGTTTCCAAAAGAATGACTAAGTCATATATGGGGTATTGAACATTCTTGTGAGGTTTTCTTGTTTTTCATGGGTTAAAACACACGCTAAATTGATTTTATCTTCACAAAACCAAACTGTCGATTAAGCACTACACTTGCCTACACTTTTCAATGCCTACACCCGTGCAGTGTCCAAGTGTAATGACACATACAACTGTGTTGAGCTAAATTGTAATTCATTCTGGTATAAGGAGATGATGGATCAAAGACCACTAGCTTAGTTTAGCGATTACATGGTGATGAAAACTCATTTATACTGCTTTACTTCTATACCTCCTACACTGTATTACTTTCATTCACTAGAAAGAGCTCATTGCCAATTGCAATATTCAGCTTCTTTAATCCTCTTATGTTAACTTTAACATGGTATTATATAACAGACCCAATCAATATCCCTAGCGCAAACATGAAATTTAAGAACATAAATCCCATAATAAACAAAAATAGGTGGGCTATTAAAAACTGAGAGGATAAAGAACAAAAGATAGGTCATGTTTTAGGCTCTCTCCCAAAGCAAAACAAGTAAGGGAGTGTGTGGCAGCAAGGAAAGGGGACTGTCCCCACTGGAGGTCATAGTCTATCCTCCAGACTTCTGGCTAGGCTGAACAAAGTTATAAGAATTTAGTAAAGATTTTTCCTCATTAACTGAACAGTACACCACAGGATGCTAAAGGCTTTGCAGCACAATTTTTGATTTCTCAAGCTCACTGAGTATTTTGCAAAACAAAATAACAACATACAAAATAACAAAATAAAAAAAAACCTGAAAAAAATAGAAAGCAAAATAACTTTGTAGAGCAGTTGGCCATGTTCTGATTCATGACATGTAGTGTGTTTATTAGCGGATGCAATTAAGTGTTGTTTACCTAATGCTTTTTTTTTTGCCCCCTTACGGTAAGTCCCTCCAGATCCAGTAAACATCGCACTCTATGTGAGAGCTCCCAATAAATCTCCACACTGTCCTGTTTTCATGTTCAGCCAGTTGTAAACATACAGGAGCTGTGTGTCCTCACAAGGGAAAGTGTGTGTGTGTGTGTGTGTGCGCGCATGCGTGCGTGCGTGCGTGCGTGCGTGCGTGCGTGCGTGCGTGTGTGTGTGTGGTTGATTTTAGACATCAACATTTGGTTTGAAAATGAGCGTACAATAGAAGCTGTTCTAACTCTGGGTTCTGTTCTGGCTCTGATGCTGGCCACTGGTGAAGCTCAGGAAGTAATAAATTAGCCTCAGTTGCCTCTAAATTGTTTGCTCTGCACTATTTTTTCATTCCTGTCTGTTAGATGTCAGATACTGACAAAATGTTTGCCACCCTTTAGCTTTAGTAGAAAGTTTCAGACTATAATAAATCATTTGTATGCATGCACACCTTATTATCACCTAAGGATTATCACCCAAGTACTGGTGTCCGGGATTCTGAACATCATCATTTTCAATTTTTTACATTTCCAGCTATTTTTGTGCCTTACAACACCCCTGCATTCCAACGTCAGTGCCTTTTTCACATGCCAATATGTTACATAAAATAAGGTAACGAGCTCATATCGCTGCTATCGGGTTCCAACAGGGGCTCCATTTACAGGGCATTCTCCTCTGGCAGGGGTAGCTTTTCATAAATCTCCATGCCTATAGAATGGTGTTAGTGTGTAGCACGGACAGCTTCTCCTTGCCTAACATCAGGGCTATTCATATCCCCACTCTTTCATGGTCAGCCGAGGCCATTCCTTCCATGACTGCAGCTGGGAAGAATAGAGGGGGTGGATTTGAGTTAGCTTGGGGGAGTGGGGTGTTGGGCCGGTGGTGGTGGTAGTGGTGGTGGTGGTGGGGGGCATGTGTGCACCATCCGCCACTTCCCCACCACTTGGGTCTCTCCCCACATCTCTGAGGTAAAGTGACCCCAAGTCAACTGGCTTTTCTAAATTGGACATGCTTTGGAGATTATGGGACGCCCATTGGGTTAGTAAAGACGGTTAATTTCCATGCCCGTACCCCACTGAGCGGAGCTATGACAAAAACACCCTGAGAAGGTGGGGGGGCAGAGTTTGGGTAGGGGGTGTAGGGGTGGGGGTGGGGGTGGTAAAGATAAAAAAAGAAAAAAAAACGTCTCCTAATGAACGGTCCAAACCATGGCACTGTGTTCCCTGTTCCTTCCGCCTTCCCTGTTGCCTGGCAACGCCAGAGGCCCAAAGTTTGCAGCTGTTTACAAAGACTATTTTTTTCCCTTCTGGGATATGTGTGTGTGTGTGTGTGTGTGTGTGTGTGTGTGCGTGTGTGTGTGTGTGTGTCTGTGTGTGTGTTGGGGTCAGTTAGGGGCTGTGATATGTGTGGACGTTCCGGTATATTCCTCCAAAGAGACAATGCTGCGATGTATAATTTTTCAGAGAGCTGTCACGTTAAAACATACACTGGCAGAGATAGAGGTGTCTGGTCTATCTCAATCGCTCGACAAAAGAATAAGCAACAAAGGTCATGCCAAATTCATGGTTCAAGTTCTGCTGACTGAGATATCATTGTGTACACATCATCGTCTGTGTGGATATAACTCACAATGGCTTTTACATGTGGCATAACTTACTCTCCAAAGAAGCATGACTTCTGAAGAAAGAAAGAAAGAAAGAAAGAAAGAAAGACAGAAAGAAAGAATGAACAAGCGAACGAATGAACCTTTAAGTGTGTTCCAGGGTAACATGCATGGGAATACGGGGTATCATGCTTGAACACAGGTGAACTGAGACCGGGCCATATCAGATTGAATGAGATAGAACAGATGGCGCTTTAATAATACATTTGTTCTGTGTGGCTTTGGCCTTGACTGTGTGTGTGCGCGTGTGCATGTGTGTGTGCATGTGCGTGTGTGTGTGTGTGTGTGTATGTTAGAGTTCACCCAGGGTTCAGGTCTCATTTCTCATTCTTGATCTCTCCTTCTCTTTCTCTCTCTCTCTCTCTCTCTCTCTCTCTCTCTCTCTCTCTCTCTCTCTCTCTCACACACACACACACACACACACACACACACACACACACACACCGAAAGCTGAAAAGACATGACACTTTAGCAGATCTCCTCACTGAGCAACTTTAACCCTCTGTGAGCACCTGAGGTCGGACAGATTGTAATCCCTCATGTGGAGCCTAATCTCCAGTGACCCGTGGATGCACCTGAATATGAGCTCGGTCCGATGAGTGTGATTCACACCTGACATCATATGTACTTAGACCTAGACCAGAGTCGACCGAAAGGTACTGCCTGTAAAAAGAGTCTTTTTAATGAACGATTTGTACACCAAACAAAGTTCCCAATGCTATGTTTTTGAATGCCAGGACCCTGGTTATACTACCAAGCAAGGGGGGAGCTACTTCAAGCTTTTTTTAATGGTTTAAAAATAGGTATATCTTCAAGCTTCCTTTCGTGCTCTGATTACCAGCATTGTGAGCCTTTTCAACAAAAATGGTAAAAATAGTAAAGTTCGAAATGCAACAGGCTAGCCTAGTTTTGCTTCTCAGCAAACATACCAACGCATTATCGTGTTTTAACTTACCCAAAGTTCATTTTACTCATTTCCCCTTTAATTATTTAGGGACAGATGATGGACAAGTCTCCAAATAGGACCAAAGTTATTAAATCAGAAACAGCCTACAAGAGGGTGTGGTACGGTTTCTTAAAAAGACCCCACATGACAGTGAGACCACTGCTACCACTAATATTGATCATAACATGATGTAAAGTAACAACAGTTTCTTACTTAATGTGCGCAACAAAAATTGCTCCGTTTTTTCAAGATCTGTACTGGTTTATGTGGTTACCTATGCCAATGACCCCCCACTGACCAGGATATTGTGTGGAGGAAGGCAATAGAATAGAAGAGTGTTAAAATTACAAGATCATGAAATTTCATATTTTGAAGTTGATTTGAACTTCCAAAGTGTAATTGTAACATTTTCAGGTTTAAATGGAGTGCAGAGTCAGGGTATTTTGTTTTACATTGTAAAAGTGTTAATTCAACTCTGGAGAGTGTGGAGCTATATAAACCCTCAAAATTGAACTCAACTCTGTGAGAGTCAGTTCAACATTGGTATTTATTTTTATAGTGGAGGGGAAATGCATGGAAAGGCCATTTTTACACCTCTTTCAGTTTCAAAACAGTGTTTACTTGCCTTTTTATGATTGCTGATGCAACAATGTGAAAAGTAAAAAAAAACACACTAATGTTAAAAAATACACGTTTTACCAACTTTTCTTTTTACCACTACACCAGTGATGACTGCATAGGCACAGTACCATACAAGAAGGCAACTTCCAGGAAGAAAAGCAGATATGCTTTTTACTCTATCATTGCTATGGTGACTTGCGTTACGACAGCAAGTGTCGTCCTAGCGTTGCCAATGTGCTCCTCTAGAATAATGCTATGCAGTAGGATCCTGATTAAATGCTGGCAACAAGTACAAAACCTAAATGTAATTTGTGTACCTAGTGTGCCACTGTTATTGACTGATTACTATGGCATCTGTTGTCATAGCATCTCCTTTCAGTAGCTATGGTAACCAAAAGTACCGCTCTAAATCTGTATTTTGATGTCAGCGTCACCGTGGGGCACATTTGCACAAGTGCAGGGAGTAAATGCGTGGCATTGGGCTGAGTGCAGTCGTTTGAATAAGTCATCAGCAGCAGTGGCCCAGCGCCCGGCTGCCTCTATTGCATTATGGGTATGGGTCTCCAGTGCTTTACGTCCTCTCAGAGCGCCTTGCCTGAAGGTCAGCATGCGGAAGAACGCTAGAGCACAGAGAACACACAGAGAACACACCGAGGCTTTATTCTGTCTCTCTGCCTGAACCATTACACAACCACAGATCACCTTATCTGCATTACACACACGCATCCATAGACATACACACGCACGCACACACACGCGCACACACACACACCAGCAACAGCAACACATTGTCCCCGCCCCCCCACCCACAAGACCCAGTGTGAGTAAATTGAGATTGCAGGAATAGGTAAACTACTGATCGATTTATTTTGGCATTTCATTGCCTTGATTTATGTAAATGAAAAAACCAGGGCAGTACTACATGTGTGTGTGTCTGTCGCTCTGTGTGTGCATGTGTGTGTGTGTGTGTGCGCTGGCAGTCCTCCAATCGATTTGATTGGCTCCTTTTCCGTAAACACCAGCCCATCCCATCTCTTCGGAGTGCAACACATAAGCAGGCATTTACAGCAACCTCCTCACCGACTTGAAAAACACAGTAAGTGACTTTCATTAACGATGAAATGTGTGTACTTCATCACTTCATTGCGGATTGCACTGGTGTAATTGGTAGAGGGGTAAAGATAGAGAAGAGAGAAATAACAAGAGAGAAGAGAGAAATAATGCCTTCCATGGCCCTGTTTTAAGATGACATCCATTTTGAGCCTCCATCATGCGCCATGGCCGCCACCATGCTGGCATTCTTTAAGGCCCACCTAATGGGGATGAAAGTCTGTCTCTACATTACGAAAACAGCATGTAGTAGAACAGTGCTATCCATAGATGAAGCTCACGCATAGTGGTAATGCACACCAAATGACCTTGTATGGAAGATACGTCAATAGACGAGTATGTAGCTGAGTTATAGGCTTCATGCAAACGGAAACGTCTACAGTATTATCAGTGTTTTTGTATGCTGTCAAAGTATGTTGTTGTTGTTATTATTATTGTTGTATACAAACATACATGACGCTTTGAAGTTGGTCAGGTGGTAATGTTGATATTGATATTGACAGGAAACTCCGACATGCGTCATATCGGTTTACGTTCTATAGGTATGCGTCGGATGCGTGTCACGATGTGCCAGGACCAAAATAGGGGCTCCCAACATAAATTACTCTTACCGTCATGGCTGCTGTATTGCATCTCTTGTCGTTTTACCTTACACTGTATGCCAATTTTAGACCGATGTATACAGTTCGACCTGACATAACCTCTTTATGTGACACAAATTTTTTCGAAAGTCATAAACCTCTGTTCTCTTTTCTCTAAAAGCTTAATATATACCGGACATATAGCATATACAGTATAGAATGTATCTCTCTGTATATGTTCGCAAATCACACATGTGGACATTTTCCATCACAAATATAAATAAACTTTTTGCCAGGAACGATGTTGAGCCAAAGCAAGAACGCTCTGGTGGCGTTTTTAAAATACACTCCATCCATCCGGCACACATAAACATCAAACGCTCAGGTCAAATGCGAGGCAGCTAATGTGCCCCCCCTCTCCCACTGTCTGCGTCACCAGGCAACCAGTTTGGAATCCCGCCCGGTTCCAGAATGGCTATGTTGAGGTATTGGCAAACTCGCCGTGAGATTTCACAATTGTTGAGCTTGCGCGATGATCTGTTAATTTAATTGTGCCTTGTGAAGGAACCTCCAGAGAAGAGGCTTATGTTTTTCGGCTGGGGTGGGTTGGGGTAGGGGGCAGTATTAGAGAAACGGTCTTGAGGTGGGGGTGGGTTGGGGGCAGTAGCAGGGTAGGGGTATTTGGGTGGGTGTGTAGGCGGGGGGGGGGGGGGGGGGGGGGGGGGGGGGGGGGGGGGGGGGGGGTGCAGGAGGGAGGGACGTACTATGCTGAGCGACTTCTACATTCATGGAATATTCACCTCATCAGCTCCAGCTGCCTGCACTTCCATGAATCCGGGAGATTCAATTACTCACCGGCAGACCAACTTGAGGGCCGTGCCATATTTTTGATTTACATGCAATCGCATGCTTGCCTGCCTGCCCACCCGCCCGCCTGCCTGCTTTTCCAACTCCGCTCTCACACTACACCCCCCGCCCCCCGACCCCCAACTCACCCTACCCTACCCTACCTCCCTCACCCGCCTCCACCACCCCAGCCACAGTACAAAGCAAAGGCGCAGCCCAGCACCACCTTACCCCCCCACCCTTTAAACCTGACTTCAATCAGTCGTGCCGTGCACACAGTGAGCCAAAGGCACTGGTCCCCCTTCGTGTCTGTTATTGATGCTACTACACTGTGTTACCACAATAGTGTGTTCCTCTTGTGTGTGTGTGTGTGTGTGTGTGTGTGTGTGTGTGAGTGAGTGTGTTCCCCTTTTATGTCTGTCTTACTGTCCTACTGTTGCTACTAGACTGTGTTACAATAATAGTATTCCTTCTGTGTGTGTGTGTGTGTGTGTGTGTGTGTGTGTGGCTCAGTGGTCGTTATCTCTCCTGTGTGGCCATTGCCACCCTCTTTGGTGCCGTCACAAACTGGGCACAGAGAATAAAAGGCTTCACTGACATACACAGCCACTGCAATCAAGCTCTCCTGTGCAACCCTATGTTTTAGAATGCCACCCATGAATGCATGCAGTCACAGCACTAGCTCACCACACTAGCTCACTACACTAGCTCATTACACACAAGCACTACCTTACCACGCTAACTCACCACGCTAGCTCATGACACACAAGTAGTAGCTTATCATGCTAACTCACCACGCTAGCTCATGACACACAAGTAGTACCTTACCACGCTAACTCACCACGCTAGCTCATTACACACAAGCACTACCTTATCACGCTAACTCACCATGCTAGCTCATGACACACAAACACTACCTTATCACGCTAACTCACCATGCTAGCTCATGACACACACAAGTAGTAGCCTATCACGATAACTCACCATGCTAGCTCATTACTCACAAGCGCTAGCTTACCACGCTAACTCACCACGCTAGCTCATGACACACAAGCACTACCTTATCACGCTAACTCACTACACTAGCTCATCACGCACTACCTTATCACGCTAACTCACCACGCTAGCTCATGACACACACAAGTAGTAGCCTATCACGATAACTCACCACGCTAGCTCATGACACACAAGCACTACCTTATCACGCTAACTCACCATGCTAGCTCATGACACACAAGCACTACCTTATCACGCTAACTCACCACGCTAGCTCATGACACACACAAGTAGTAGCTTATCACGCTAACTCACGATGCTAGCTCATGACACACACAAGTAGTAGGTTATCACGATAACTCACCACGCTAGGTCATGACACACAAGCACTACCTTATCACGCTAACTCACCACGCTAGCTCATGACACACACAAGTAGTAGCTTATCACGATAACTCACCATGCTAGCTCATTACTCACAAGCGCTACCTTATCACGCTAACTCACCATGCTAGCTCATGACACACACAAGTAGTAGCTTATCATGCTAACTCACCACGCTAGCTCATGACACACACAAGTAGTAGCCTATCACGATAACTCACCACGCTAGCTCATGACACACACAAGTAGTAGCTTATCACGATAACTCACCATGCTAGCTCATTACACACAAGCACTAGCTTACCATGCTAGCTCACCAGGCTAGCTTATTACACACAGCATGCTGTACTTTCTTTATGGCGCACAAAAATCTATTTATCTGTACATCCGATCAGAAAATTACTTGGCAATGGCTTGCCTGCATGTGTGTGTGTGTGTGTGTGTGTGTGTGTGTGTGTGTGTGTGTGTGTGTGTGAGTGTGTGAGTGAATGCGGATACGCTGTACACAGGAAGGAAGTGAAGCACTTGAGTGCGACCAACTGGTGGAGAGGGGAGAGTAAGTCAAAGGGCAGCTGTGTTGTTTTATGACGCTGCTGGTGCAGGTGGGAGAGTGATCATTGAAATCTTCCAGCAGTGAATCAGCAAGCGCACACTTTCCATGGGGTGTACACACACATGCACACACACAAACATGCACACATTCATACACACAAACGTACACACACACACATGCACACACAGATACTTGCACACAAACGTGCACACACATGCACACACACAAACATGCGCACACAGATACTTGCACACAAACGTGCAGACACACACATGCACACACAGATACTTGCACACAAACATATGCACATACACAAACATTCACCCACAGATACACATACATGCATAAACACAAACGCGCACACAGATTTACACATATATACATACATGTGCATACAGTCATTCACAAACATACACAAATGCGCACACAACATACTCGCACACACATTCACTTACACACATACACAAATCCACATACTCACACACACACAGTGACACACACTGTCACACACACCAAATTGTGTATAGTGTTTGACGTATTAAGTTATGTCAAGTGAATTAGGCTGGAGAGGGGACTTTTTGGCACATTAGGGTCTTAAGTGAGTTACCAATGCATTGCAGCAGCCCAGTCACAGGAGGACAACTGTTGGCTGTGTCTGATTGCATGTGAAATCAATTTGAAATAGTCATGACCTTCTTTGATTTTTTCCCCCTTTGGCAAAGCACCATTAAAATATGGCCCCGTGGTACAAGAGAAGTTGTATGTCTGCATTGTTTCGTTTTTGCCATCCAAATGTTGAGCACAATGTAAAGCAATTTAAAAGTATGTTTGAAATCCCCCCAAAACACTGTTGTGCATTGCATATAATCAATCCTAGTGTATCTCAATCCTGTCCTGTGATGCATTCAGGAGCTTTTAAGTAATGTTTACCATATGGATGATGTGTTTTTGCAGACTAAAAAGCTGTTTGTATTTCTATATGATATAATGTAAACTACTCTGACTGTTCTTTCTCATTTTTTCAGCTGTTACATTTTATTCACAACCCTTTTTTTTTTTCCAAAAGTTTTCAGTTTTCTGCAGAAACATTTGCAATTATTGGCAACCTCATAGTTTGGTTTCAGAGTTCTTTGTGTATGTAAAAAATAAAAACAAATTGCACAAACAAACAACTCTCCAGCTTAATAACTCAACCTCAGTGGGTCAGCGTGATGACTGCTTATGCAAACAACTGTAGTCTATCTTCTTCATCTGTAAACATCAAGACTGTTTCCCTCGCAAACTTCTCCTCCGCACACTCCTTGACTATGGCTGTCAAAACCCTGGGAGTGTGTACTTTACAGTTATTAACGATCTTTTCTGCCTCTTTATGCCTTAACGTAAGGAAAAGGAGGGCGCGCGATGAGATAAAATTCTTCTCGAACCCCCCCCCCCCCCCCCCCCCCCCGCTTACGAGAGCCAGCTTCGTGCCGGCGCTGTGTTCGTGGTCGTCGCCACCGCTGCTATTTCTGGCATGGTGATTTAAGGCGCACACAGAGACAGAAGAGAGAGAGAGAGAGAGAGAGAGAGAGAGATGGAGAGAAGGAGAGAAGGAGAGAGAGAGATTTCTGGCGTGGTGATTTAAGGCGCACACAGGTCAGAGAGAAGCTGCAATGCAGCAGGGACGTGGAGAGAGCAGAGAGCAGCGCTGGGAGAGGGAGAGCGAGACAGGAAAAGGAAAGAGAGGGAAGAGAGAGCAAGAGAAAGAAAGAGAGAGCAGGAAGAGAAAGGGGGCTAGCAAGGGGAGAGAGAGGGAGAAAGAGGGGGAAGAGAGAGAGAAAGGCTAAAGAGGGAGAGAGAGGAAAGAGGGAAGAAGAAAAAAGCAGAGGGGAAGAAGAGGGAGTGATAGGGAAAGCAGATGTGGGGGCTCAGTGGGCCTCTTTGCCAAAGCTGACCTCCATTTCACTGCACAGCAGAACACAGCAGAACACAGGAGAACACAGGAGAACACAACAGAACACAGGAGAACACAACAGAACAGAACACAAGAGAACACAACAGAACACAGCAGAACACAACAGAACAGAACACAGGAGAGCACAACAGAACAGAACACAGCAGAACACAACACAACAGAACACAACAGAATACAGCAGAACACAACATAACGTAACACAGCAGAACACAGCACAACAGAACAGAACACAGCACAACAGAACATAACACAGCTGAACACAGCAGAACCGAACAGAACACAGCAGAACAGAACACAGCAGAACGTTTAACCAGGAAGGCCATCGTCTGCAACCCATACAACCTCTGGGCTCTTATTTTGCCAGGGGGGGGATGCGTCTGTATGCAATAGGAACTAGACACCCAGGACTCACACATCCACTATTGCTACTTTTGCCCAGTTAGGACTGTTTGAAAACACTGTAGCTCCACAGCTGAGCATTAGTTTACATATCAGTAGCATCAGTTACCCACATGTACTGGAGGGCTGCTAGAGATGGTGGGCCCCCTGAAAAAAAAACATTTGGGCCCCCACTCTGACCATATCATAGTCCTCTATGCCCCCCCCCCCCCCCCCCCCTTAGCAGTGTCCCGCACATGTAAGAGGCATCAAGGTTGGGAGGTTTTGTCAAAAGATTTGTTTTTTCAGTGCCTTTTTCCTGATGTCTTTCTCCTGCATATGTTATGGTCATTTCATGTCATCTCACCATCAATCAGAGGGATGCTGTCATAATGTAAGAGAAATATAACAGATTGTATCTCTCACTCGTAATCTCTCTAGCTCTGCCTGCCTATCAGTCTTTCTCTCTATCTCAATCTATCTTCTCCTTTCTTTCTCTGTCACACACCCTTTCCCTCCTCTCTCCTCTCTCACTCTCTTTCTCTTTTTCCTTCTCTCTCTTACTCACTCGCTCTCTCTCTCTCTTTCTCTCCCCCTCTGTCTTTACCTTTCTCTCTCTCACTCTCTCTCTCTCTCTCCCCCTCTGTCTTCACCTTTCTCTCTCTCTCTCTTTCTCTCCCCCTCTGTCTTCACCTTTCTCTCTCTCTCTCTCTCTCTCTCTCTCTCTCTCTCTCTCTCTCTCTCCCTCTCTCTCTGACAGATGGAAGAGGTTCTGCCCAGTCCTGACCCTCAGTGACCCTAGCTCCATCACTAGGGAAGGCTTATAATGCATCAGGCCCCTTACTCTGGGCTCAGACACATTGGTATTCGCTACTCGCTTTCGCACTTTCACACTTTCACACTTTCGCACTTTCTCACTGACTCGCCACTCACTTAAGGACTAGTTGTGGCAGTGTTTGCCATGGTTTCCACTTGCCTACTTCCCACTGCAAAAGTGTCCAAGGGGAACAAGTTGCGGCTGTATGTTGTACATGGTTGTCCTTGGAGACGGTTTCTACAGGATTTTTTTTTTTGTGTATACACCACACGTTTATCTATCTTGGTTAACAGTGGCAATTCTCCTTTTTAACTTCATAACATAATACCACAAATAGTACCACTTCTATGTCAGTATTTTCTGTTTTCTAAGGTCGGCTGAGGCCTTAAGTTTAATGTAAGTTTGATGAACACAGCCTGACAAAGACCAGCCATTATTAGGGAACATCATGAAATCTAGAACTACTCCTTAGTGGTTCTAGATTTCTCTGATTACACAGATTACTCTGTTTGTTTGTTGTTGTTTGTTGACAATGTTGGCAGTAGGAACCGAAATTCTAGTCATGGTGTCATGGTGTTCCAGCAACAACCCTCTAGGGAACGTTCTACAGACGTTAACTGTCAATCATCTGTATCCACCATTCCCATTGGTAATCGCTTCACTTGCATTGCACAAAAGTTAAAAGTAATTTTATCTCAGGACTCACCCACCCACATTGCATCACTTGTACTTTCCTACTCTATTGACTGTTATTGTTCAGCGAGTAGCAAGTACCCATGTGTCTGAACAGGGTGTTTGTGCTACCCCAATTTGGCCTGAACTGTGTAAAAATTCCTAATGGTTAAGTAGGGTCACCAGACATCGCCAATTTCCCATGGACAGTCCCTAATTTTGGTGGTCTGTCCCAAGTAAACTACAAAAAAAAAAAAATGTTGTCCCCCATTTTTCAAGCTAAAACATTACTTATTTCAATGTCATTGACTGTAGAAATGTCCCCGGTTCCTAAGAAAGATACAGGCAAATGTCCCCCAATTTTCATCTCTGAGGTCTGTTCACATTATGGTTAAGGCATCAGGCCCCTCACAGGCCACCCCATGTGGACTGGACTTTGTGTGTATTTTTCACAAATATACACATGGCAGGACAGTCACATTATTAGACGCGTGTCTGTCTGTGCACACAGTGGCAGTAAATAGCACATAATGTATATGAGAACATAAAGGATGTTCTAATCTAAAGCTTTATTCCGAATTCCGGTTTTAAAAGGAGGTCAAAAAACTCTGTGAAATTATGAGGTCATTAGGTTATGATGTTGCTTTTTCAAATCTAATAATAAATGGCCTGGGGCTGAGAGCTCTGCTTAATCAGATACATGTGAGATTATAAAATGCACTGACAAAGTTGATGTGAGCGTTCATAAAATGCACTGATAAACTCAATGTGAGCTTTTTTTGCAACCCTTAAGTGGTACAATGTAGCGTTTCATACCCATAAGGGCTCCTAATTTATTGGGACTAAGAGAGGCAGTCGAGAGCGATCAATGTTCACTTTCACTCATTTCACGGAGGGCGCCATTCAGGGAAAAAAAAAATGGCCACGAAGGACGGTTATATATCTTCTGGGGATGACTCACTCCCTCACATTTTCAATCCCTCCACTTTTCACTCTCTCTCTTTCTCTCTCTCTCTTTCTCTCTCACCAGTAGCTGAGAAGAACATGTTGTAAACCAAATGTTCCCCTGAGACCGTGATTTTTCCTAATGAAGGAAAAAGGAGGAGAAGAAGAAAAAGAAGAGTGGGTGAGAGGGGGGTGTGGTGGTGGTGGGGGTGGGGGGGGGGCTTCTACTCTGTGACACACACATTCGCAGGTCCACTTAGAGCTCCAGAGATAAACACTGCGGAGTGAAGTGGGGCACATCTCGTAACCGTGCGCCCTCTTCCCGCTCGTCTCTTAGGGGTGACAGCGTGTGTCCCGAGGGCGGGAAAACAGGGGAGAGAGGGGAAGTGGGGTGTGATGATGAACAGGGTGGGTGATGTGTGTGTTTAGTGGCTACCAGTGTTATCATATAGGTGGTAGAGTGAGTGGATTCAGCGGAGCCGGAGGTGGGGTTGCGGGTGAAGTGGGTGGGTGGGGGGGGGGGGTGAGGGTGGTTGGTGGCTACCTGTGTTATCGTATAGGTGGTAGAGTGAGTGGATTCAGCGGAGCCGGAGGTGGGGTTGCGGGTGAAGTGGGTGGGTGGGGGGTGGGGGTGAGGGTGGTTGGTGGCTACCTGTGTTATCGTATAGGTGGTAGAGTGAGTGGATTCAGCGGAGCCGGAGGTGGGGTTGGGGGTGAAGTGGGTGGGTGAGGGTGGTTGGTGGCTACCTGTGTTATCGTTGTGTTATAGGTGGAAGAGTGAGTGGATTCAGCGGAGCCGGAGGTGGGGTTGGGGGTGAAGTGGGTGGGTGGTGGGTTGGGGTGGGGGTGGTTGGTGGCTACCTGTGTTATCGTATAGGTGGGACAGTGAGTGGATTTAGCGGGGGGGGAAATTGGTTTGTGCCTCAGGCCGGACCTGGCGTATCCCCAGTGTTGATCCAATCAGCTCCTGGGGTTCGTCACTCGCCACCTCTGGGGCCGAGGGACGTTATTTGATCTTATCACTAATACCATTTCCTGTTGCCTCCTGGACAGGACATCGGGGGAGGGTAGGGGAGGGAGGGGTAGTGGCAGAGGAGGAGGTGTGTGTGTGTGTGTGTGTGGGGGGGGGGGGGCTCTGGGGGGGGGCTCAGCTTTTCACAGTCAGCCCATAAGGTTGGTGCTATGTATGATGGGGGGGGTTTGGGGTAAATACAGCTGGACATCAGACTCTGAATATGTGTATAGTCCAGCACCATTTATGGAGCCACGGTCTTGGCAGACCCACATGTGCGATACACCTAAATTATGGTTTGTTTTATTTTCGCCTATGTATGTGTTTATTTACTGTCATGGATTTCACCTCTGCGATAATCTATGGCTTGCTGACGCTATACATGACTAAGATTAGAGACAAGCTGTTGAGTCTGCTAACTCTTCCATTAAGACCTGGGATTTAGACTCTGAAGGGACGAAATATGAGGAGAGGAGACACCTAAATAAATACCAATAAAATATTATTATTATTATTATTATTATTATTATTTTATTATTATTATTATTATTATTATTATTAAGAACAATGAACAATGTCCAGCGAACAATTAGCAAAAACTAAATTTAATTTCAGTAAGTAAAGTTATTGACCTTTACCATAGGGAACCAATGGGTTACACTTTATTTTACTGTTCCTGTTATATCAATTAGTTACAGTGCGAAAAATTAGTAACAATATGTAACATTATGTAGTTATACTGTACAGTGGATCTCTCTTGGCTGCAGTCCAGAACATAAGACCAAGAAGCACAATGTTCCCTTTTTAAACTACATTTTTCATGTTTTAATTTTCTTCTTACCCAATAAGCTGTGTGCTGACTGCTGTCTAATGTTCAGCGGTAGACACAACTCTCAAGCACCCATTCCACCGCGACGCTTAAAGGAAAGAAGGGGGTTTCATTGACAGTGTTCCCTTATAATTTTGTTTTTTTCCCCTTACTCAATAAGCTGTGCACTGATGTCTCGTGTAAAGTAGTATGATGCATCACTCAAACATCCATAGAGCAATGCTACTTGAGGTGTGTGTGTGTGTGTGTGTGTGTGTGTGTGTGTGTGTGTGTGCGGGGGGTGAGTAATGAAATGGGGGGTATAATGGGTGACACTGACATGATTTCATGACACACATCAAAAGCAGCTAAGCACTCTGACATGTGCAAAGAAACACGGTGCGTTTCCGTTTCCAGTCAGCCAGAGCCGGGCGTTTTTGGTGGCTGTGACTCAGAGTCGAGTCTGTGTACAGTGTTCATTTCCTGTCCCAGCGGTCCTGCTTCCCCTCCGCCAGGGGCTGATCGACAAGGCAAATATTTGAGGAAGTGCGCGGGGGCCGTCTATGGTCCAGAGAGAGAGAGAGAGAGAGAGAGAGAGAGAGAGAGAGAGAGAGAGAGTGTTTAGACGTACTTCACTGTACTGTACGTGGACCATAGGCATGGATGCCTTTTAGATGGGAGCTATACTAAAACAGGCTATGCCTGAAATGTATTCCTCTTGTGTACATGGGTGTGTGTGTCTTTGTGTGTGTGTGTGTGTGTGTGTGTGTGTGTGTATGCGCATTTTGTGTGCATTTGTATGTGTGTGTTTGTATTTATGTGTGGGTATTTATGCATGTTGTGTATGTTTTTGTGGATGTATGTGTGTTTGTGTGTGTGTGTGTGTGTGTGTGTGTGTGTGTGTGTGTGTGTGTGTGTGTGTGTGTGTGTGTGTTTGCATGTGCATTGTTTGTGCATGCCTGTGTACAGTATATGTGTGTCTTTATTCCTACACAAACTTCAGTAGGCATGTGGAGTGGAGATCAGTATGTGGCAGTGGAGATGGGAACAAATCTGTCTTATCTGTGCATGCTGAGCACTGGCTGCTGAGTGAGAATAAGAAACTGTGCTGAGTGCTCCTCAGGCACACAAACACACAGATGCTCACAGCACACACTCCCAAACGCCAAACTCTCTCTCTCTCCACTGTCATTAATACACAGGCATGTCCATGAAAAAACAGAGGGCTCATGGGTTCACCGAAAGAGAGACCTCATGAACTATGAATATTTCACATTCTTCTTGAGCAGAACAGAGCTCCATTGGCTAAAAGAATGGCCCTGGTATATAACTCATCCTCTCCAGACCCTCATGGCGGCAAATGAATTAGGCCACATCGCTATTTACTCAGATTAATGGCGCCCGTCCTCCGTTATCATGAAATATTCACTTGTATCACGGGCCCTGATTTGTGTAGCTGTTGTTGCCTAGAGACCAGCGAGTGGACTAGCAGCAAGCCAATCGTGATGGATATGTTTTATGTATGTGAGTGCCTCTGTGTGTTTGTGTGTGTGTGTGTTTATGTGTGTGTGTGTGTGTGTGTTTGTCTGTGTGTTTGTCTGTGTGTGTGTGTGTGTGTGCATGTGAATAAGAGCGTTGTGTACTCTCCAGGATGCACACACACACACATGCACACACACACACACACACACTTTGATATATTTATATAAACCGCAGCCCGCCGCTGCTCTGCTAATTATGAGAGCTGCGGCTCCGCTTCGCATCAGGAAATAGATGTCAGCTTTAATGATCAGAAAGTAGCAACCGCAGGCTTCCTGCTACAGCCTATTTCTTGACAACACTCAAGTGCACTTCACTGCTTAATACCTTTTTTTTTGGTTTGTTCTTTTTTTTGTAATTTTTTTTTCCTGGAACAGGAAAAACAAAATGATTGCACCATGTAATATTTCAACCTTGTCGCCTTGTCGCTAAGGGAGCGGCGCATAGGCTTGACTGCACACCTGCTGTTTTGGGAGAGAAGAACGAACTGTACTGTCTCTTTGCTTAAGACATAACAGAAACGAGAAAATAATGTGGGGAAAAGACTAAATCTAACCTTGGACTTGAAAGGGTTAAATCAGTTCTTTACATAACAGGTCATAAACATCCTCGTGAAAACATTGAGCAATAGCAACAAACAGTGTGGATGCGGGTGTGGGGGGATGTGGGAACTAGTGTGAGTGGGGGGTAGGGGGTAAGTGAGGGACAAAATGAGAAAATTAGTTAAGTTATTATGTGTGTGTGTGTGAGTGTGTCTGTGCCTTCTATTATGTGAGTGTGTGTGTGTGTGTGTATGTGTGAGTGAGTGAGTAAATGAGTGAGTGAGTGAGTGAGAGTGAGTGAGAGTGAAATGGGTTTGTTGACAGTACAGTGTTGCATGATCTCTGACCAGTCAACCAGCCCTGTGTTGCTTGCTCAGTCTCAGTCTCGGCAGTGGTGTGTGGGGGTGTGTCTGGCTCAGCCAATCAGAGCGCGTGGAATACGGGCAGTGAACATCTACCGCACCGCATGGGGGAGTAGAGAGAGCGAGAGAGAGCAGGAAATCATCCTTACACCGTCCACTAAGTAATCTCTGGAAAAGGCACTGCAACTCGTGCTGCGCTGTATATTAGCAAAAAAATAACATTTCTCAAGTATCTTTGAGATTGCGCAGCCTCTGTGTTTGGCTGCAGAGACACAGTGGCGTGATATTACTAACATAGTGTGAGTGCTGATCACACGAAGTGGCACCCTTGTGTGGGCTATTTTCTCAACTTGTTCAATCACTGAGGCACAGAAAAGCAAAGGCAGCTCTCCTCTCTCTCATTCTCGCTTTCTTTCTGTCATTCTCTCTCTTTCTCTTACTTCTCTCCCTTCACCTCTCTGCCACCACCCATCCTCGTCAAGGGGAAGAAGCAGGGGGATTAAGATAAGACGTGAAGCTGACATTTTTTCCTCGCGGCAGATGCAGAAATTCAATATCCACGTGAAGGACCCCATAAAAAAGTATTTCTAGGGCCCTCCTCTCTTCTGTCTCTCTCAGCCTTTCTCTGTCTTTCTCTCTGTATCCTTCTCTCTCTTCAAGCACACCTCCTCGTGCGTCAATTGTGCTCCGATAACACGCAGCAAGCAATATAATACACAACGTCAATCATTCCTGTGGCTCAAATGGCATACCGCGAACCGTGATGTATGGTGCTGAGGGGGTTGTCTTCGTCTCCTCCGTCCCTTCTTCGACTGCCTGAGGGGCTCTGGTCATGCACACTGTGAAAACAGAGAGCCAAAACCTGTCCATCAGGAAGCCATCATCAGTCAGGTCAGGCACAAGAATGAGCTATGGTGTCTACGCAGGGCTTAACTCTCCCGCTCCCTCTTTCTCAAGCAAGAATGAATTTTGTGCCGGTAGTGAAGGGAATTTTCTCACTGACAGGGAGATAGATGATAACTGCGTTAAAGAGGCCCCCGGTATGTGACGAACAGACTTGCAACGTGGCAGAATTTTTTTTTTCGGGGGGGGGGCTTTTGTAATTGAGAACATTTTTGGGTGAGACGCAAAAAAAAAGATGATGTTCTTCTTGACAAGGAAAGAGTAGTATGAGTACAAAAGAATGAATGGAACGAATAGAAACACATCCATCCTTCTTTTTTTAAGATTGCTCCCTCTCAGAGTTATCTTAAAATCTCAAAAACTTTAGATACTTATCTTCTGGAGCCAGTTAATGAAGAATAATTTGAACGCTACCGTCGGCCAAGCTAAGCAGAGCTGTGTTACTACAAAAACGGCCCTAAAAGCAGCCGGAGTAAAGGGGGAAAAAATGCTGAGTTCTTTAAGCAAACATTTACACGAAGGCAAATTCCTTCAGAATAAACTGTTAGCAAAAGCATACACTGGCACAAATCTTCGAGGGCCGTAGAGGAGAAAGCTTAAAATAAAACCCCCACATATTTGGTTAAGGGAAGACTGTCACTTCCGGCCAATTTTTATTTGCATCACCCATGCCAACCTCAGTTAAATCTTCAGTGTGTCACAAAGCTAAGGAAATAGGAAAGGTCAGGGTGAATGAAACACATATGCCAACCTCAGTTAAATCTTCAGCGTGTCAAAACAGTTAGGGAAATATGAAAGGCCAGGCTGAATGAGAACACTGTGGAGAAGGAAAGAGCAAAAAAAAAAAAACGTTATTATTTTATTTTTTAATGTGTTGACTCAACTTAATTTTTCATAAAATGTCAATGCTGCTGTAAGCCGCTGGCATTTGTCAGGGAGCACTTCGGAGCACCGAAACATGAACTTTCACCTAAACAAAAAGTGTCTCTGAAACATGAAGGAGTGGTTTCCTCCTCCAGCGTATTATTCTGCAGAAGATTATTTTGAAAAACTAAACAGGTCGTATAAAGGACTTTTTTTACTGGATGCATGATTCATTCGCCGCAACCAACAATTATGAGTGGCAGTAGTGCCCCTGCTTCTGCCCGGCGTAGCACGCAACGCAAACCCACAGCGCCTGGCTGTGCCGGCGTGGACCGCGGGCAGCTCTGAGCTCCCTCTGTTCCCAGCTCCTCTCTGACATTTTATGGGCCAGATGGTCGGCGACGACGCAGCGGACTCACCCTCACCCTCACCCTCTCTCAGCGCTCTCGCTCTCTCTCTCGCTCTGAGTGCACGGCCCTTTTCATCGCATGAAAAACACACAGACAGAGCAAACCGAAAGCCGGGGCCCTGTGTGTGTGTGTGTGTATGTGTGTACCAACCCACTGACAGACAGCCGTGACTCTGGGTGGCAGTTATGTTTGCTTGACATCAAACTAGTCTCTGGGGGATGGGGGGTGGGGATGGATGGTGTGGGGGGGGCGGGGTGGGGTGGGGTGGGGGTTAGGGGTTTCTTTAACTCGCCCCTCATTTGCGTACATTGTGGCACTTTTTTGTTGCTCGTTTCCCCTTTTCAGCCTCTACAAAATGTTTATTTCTTTTCTGGCTTGCTCCCAACAAACACAACACACACCACAACACACACACACACACACACAACACACACACACACACACACACAACACACAC
>CM059273.1:8594139-8600400 GCA_030347295.1 Setipinna tenuifilis | reverse complement strand
GAGTTCTTTGCTACGTGCCAGAACAGGCTTTGCTACTACATGCAGGGGTGGATTAATGAACGAGACAATTGTTTGCCCAGAGGCACTTGCTTCCTTAATCCGTCCCTGACTACACGGCCAGATACACGTACACAGTCACAAGACTTTCATTAGCATGCTAGCAACCTTTTATTAATGCTAACAGGGATGTCTGTTGTTGTTTACAAAATGCTTTTGCATTATTTTTTTGTAACCTCTCTGCTGCTTTGAGCACAGTTTAGCATGGATGCCATCCTGCGGTCACCCCAGACAGTGGCCTACAGTGGCCCTTGCTTAAGTGTAGCTTAAGGGACCTGCCTGTGGACAGGGAACAGGTGCTGGAGAAGGATGATCTTGTCACTGTTTGGCTAAACTGAAGGTTCAGGATTTGAGGGCCGTGGGATGAGTCGCTTTAAAATGACACGGGGCAAAAGGTCCTGGAGGAAGCTGCCCCACGTTTGCACCCGGGACACCTGTGCGGAGCAGAAGGATGACAGTGGATCCCTCCAGAGGGCACCGCTAATGGAGGTATAAGGTTAAGCCCACTCTAAGGGGTCAGGGGCACCGCTAGAAAACGTGGGCCTCTGAGAGGAGAGAAGTTTTAGGCCCCCATCCCAGCCATATCATAGTCCGCTGTGCCCCCCCCCCTGTGAAGCTCTGGGCCCCTCAATTTTCCTGATCCCCCCCTCCATCCCTTTGGTGGCCCCTGCTAAGGGTCCATCATTGATAGGGGGCCCTTGGAGGAGACTATTAACATAGTTATTAATGTGGGGGGATTTGTCTGTTTGTTCATAGGGCCCAAACTTTTTAGTGGTGGCCCCTGGATCCCTCTCAACATGTCTTGCACAGACTCAGTTACACAACGATGTGCCCGCTTTTCAAAAAGTACTTAACCTTAAGTACTTCAATTAATAATTCTGAACATTTACCCATTGTGATAAGAGGGGCAGGCAAAGAAATTGATGGAAAGTGAGCACCCACACACTGGAGAGAGACAAGAGAGAGATAGAGAAGGGGAGTAAAGAGATAGCCTCTACTAACTTTGTGAACAATAGCTCATATTTCATCATTGGATGTCACAGACCACTTAAGTCGTAAATTTGAATAGTTTGTGGTTAAATTTAGACACTTAACTTGACATGTCTTCACCACAATTGAGTCAGTCAACAAAATGTCTGTTAATAGCCAATTAAATTGCAGCAATTTATGGTAAGAATCTGCTTATCTTAATGCAATTACGTAGGCCCATGCTTAATGGTTCTTAAAGACTGTGAACCACATTTGAAGCAAATTGTGCCCAAGATAGCAAAGTAACACACTACAATGTACTTTTCTTTATTATTTTCTAGTCATGTGTATTAATGTGTATTATAATAAAATGTCAAGAACTCTACAAACTTTAACTTGTAAGTCATTTTAATTTTTTCCTACTAGGTCACCTTTCCTGTATTTTCAGCCGACTTGACGGTACATTGCTCCCAGCCAACACTTTTCTCTATGTATGCATTTTTGTTGTTTGTATATCACTTGTACACTTGTACAAATGTACATTTGTCCATTGCTTGTATATTTAAATGTATATATTTTTAGATTCATATAGTTTGTACATTGCTTGAAGATTGAGTTTAGGCTAAATTGTCTGGTTGTCTGGCTATACTATTGTGTATCTGCTGCATATGTAGCTAGGAGACAATGTCAACAACTGTCATACACACTGTGTTCATTGTTCACTGATTTATTATGTTTGTGTTGTGCACGTGCCTTTGGCTGAAATTCAGCGATTCTGGAACATGGGTTATGTGGGTCACATAAATAGAAACAGATAAGATCTCGAGCTCCGAATGGCAGAAATATCACGCCCTCTGATTAATGAATGTTCCAGAATGTCTTCTGAACGAGTACAACAGGTGGCTAGTATCAGCTCTCACACATAAGGTTACTATAGCCATTCAAATTAATGCAGCCTTCATTTTAATCCCCACTAACAGTCAGTATCTCTATTCAAAATCAAATACTTCAACAACCTGTGACGTGAAAAAGTGCAAAAAAGAAAGGTTAATTGAAATATATGCAATTCATTTGTAGTGGAGAACAAGCAGACTGTCCAATAGGGCACAGTTTTGAGGCTGTCTCATTTTTTAAGCATTTTCAAGCAAAAAAGATATATAACAAACAATAGTGTCACTTTGAAATTAGAAAATTCCAAACAGGAACTTCTTGGCTGAATGTGGTATGGCCTGCAGTTACAATAAGAGACATAAGAAGCTATTACATTTGTACATACTTGCAGTGTAAAGTATTCTACCTGGATGACACTTTTATACATGTTTTAAACTATAATACAATATCTTTATTGTCACTGTAACCAGCACAGCGATATTTGAATATGACCCATCCCTTCAGTGCAACAATCAACATAAAAAAAATCGGAAGTATAAAAAAGTAGCACAAATACAAACAACACAAAAGACAAACTCACAACCATTCATACACACACAAACACCCACATGAACAACTTATACACTGCACCATTCCTTACTGCAAAAGCAGTTGAAACAGTGAGTGACCACGGTGTGAAGTGTCTTCTATGACATTCTGGGCTTTTATGAGGCAACGGGATCTGTGTAGTTCTTCCAGTGTGGGGAGAGGGCAGCCAACAATCTTCTGTGCTAATGACCCTCTGGACCGTTTTCTTCTGAGACACTGTGCAGCTGCTGAACCATATGCATATACACTATGGCAGTATGCACTATACCACATCATATGCATATACAGTATGTCAGTATGCAGTATAGAGCATCATATGCATATACAGTATGTCAGTATACTCTATACAACATCATATGCATATACAGAATGTCAGTATGCTCTGTAGAACATCATATGCATATACAGTATGTCAATATATTCCCTGTAGGACACCATATGCATATACAGTATGTCAATATGTTCTCTGTAGAACATCATATGCATATACAGTATGTCAGTATGCTGTATAGAACAGCATATGCATATACAGTATGTCAGTATGCTCTTTATAGAACATCGTATGCATATACAGTATGTCAGTATGCTCCCTATAGAACATCATATGCATATACAGAATGTCAATATGCTATATAGAACATAATATGCATATACAGAATGTCAATATGCTCTCTGTAGAACATCATATGCATGTACAGTATATAAATAGGCTGTCTATAGAACATCGGTAAAAGGACACCAGCAACATCTGGGGGATGTTTTTTCTGAGTACCCTTAGGAAGTGCAGTCTTTGTTGGCTCTTTTTTAGCAGCTGGTGTTCACGCTCCAGGTCAGATTGTCCTCAATGCTGACTCCCAGGAAGCGGAAGTCAGCCACCCTCTCTACACATGTCCATTTTCTTTCTTCTGAAGTCTATGATCTAGCTCCTTGGTCTTTAAGGTCACCTGCCCTCTATATGCCACCTCATTGCCTGAGATGAGCCCCATTACGGTGGTATCATCTGCAGATTTGACAGCATTGTTGCTGTGGTGGGCATAAGTGCAGTCGTAGGTGTAAAGGGTGTAGAGCAGGGGACTTAACACGCAGCCTTGTGGGGCACCAGTGCTGAGGCTGAGGGCAGTGGATGTGGGCTGGCCCACTCTGACTCTCTGGCAGCGACCCCACAGGAAGCTGCTGATCCACATGATGGTGGCGTGTGTTGAAGATGCAGGTCCCTGAGTCTGTGCACTAGCTTGTAGGGATGATGGTGTTGAATGTGGAGTTATAGAGCATTGTGGAGAGTGGGTGCGCACATCCAAGTAGTTTGTCGGCAGGTGCAAGACAAAAGTGTCAGACAATGTAAAGATGTGGGTCTGCACACTGCCTCGTTTGCTCCAAAAGTTAAACTTTATTTATTTAGGCATATGCCTGATGAAGATCCACAAGGATCGAAACGTTGCATTTTAAAGTAATAAAGTTTAACTTTTGGAGCAAACGAGGCAGTGTGCAGACCCACATCTTTACATTGTCTGACACTTTTGTCAGACGAGTTATAGAGCATTCACACATAGCAACATGGCTGCTCAAGGTGGGACAGTGGAGCATGGAGGGCTGTGGTTACCACATCCTCCGTTAATCTCTTTGTTCTGTAGGCAAACTGGTATGGACCAAAATTCAAAAATTTGGGTATACCAAGATGGCTGCAACCCACATGACTCATAAGCTTCAACTCATGTCTGCCATCTTGGTACACCCAAAGTGAATAGATAAGCCTGACCCCCTGGCATCACTTTCAATAGTTGGCATGGACTGCTCGCACCACCGCCAGTTATGCTACCTCCATTTCCTGACCTCATGCTCTTTCACTGTGAGGCTGAAGCTGCTGTGTCCGGTAGTGTGTGATGTAGATGCCTTTGGTGGCCTCATCTCGAAACATGCGAAGAACAGGTCCAGCTTTGCCAGTGTGGTGTCACCTCAAGCAGCTCTGAGGTGTTGTACACACCTCGCCACACCTGCCTGTTGTTTTTACAGCCCAAAACATACCATTGGACCAACAAAGCAGACCACATATAAGCTTTTAAAGCATACAGAGCACATTAGAGCCAAGAAGCCGCTGATCTACAGGATCAGCCTCTCTGACTTTCAAACTCCTATCGCCATATTGCCTTTCAGATATGTGAGTTTAATTCCACCAATTCCCTTGGGAAGGCAAACGTAGTGCAATCCTTTAGACCGTTGCACCCCTCTCCACTCCTGAAGAAGCATCAACTGCCAGAGACTCTGCCACTGCCAGATGTTCCCTGATCATAAGCCTGTGGAGTAATCAGCTTGTTGAAGGCCCAGCTTTCAAGTTCAAGTTCCTAGTCCTCCATGACAGGGCTCTGAGGAGCTCACTCGTTACATGATTAGATTTACTGGAACATTTTAACCTTCTGACCCCTAGGTGACATGTAGGATGCTAAGGGAAGGTGCCGCCCTTCTCGCCTGTGATTGGCTAGAGGGGCTCCCCTCCGACTGGCTATTTGATTTGGCTGTGAGACATCATCTCACATTCAGGGCAGGATGTCGACTAACCTGTTTAGATTGTGTTTAGATTAGTCCTACCAACAACAGAAGTAAACCAAGTCAATCCAACAGTGTGATAAGTGCATGCCATCAGATTTATATTCCAAGTTCAGAGCAATGGCACAGGATTCACTAGCTAAGCTTGCCATGAAAATGGTATGGATGAATTGTACACAACTTGTATACATTTTTATATGAAACTTGTATATAATATAATATTATCACACTAAACCACATACAAGATCCTTAGCAACGTTCTTCAAGGTAAAACATAGAAGTCTTATACTTTTGTTGTTGCATGAGCAATGTGTGAGAGTTTCCAAAAGAATGACTTGTGAGGTTTTCTTGTTTTTCATGGGTTAAAACACACACTAAATTGATTTTATCTTCACAAAACCAAACTGTCGATTAAGCACTACACTTGCCTACACTTTTCAATGCCTACACCCGTGCAGTGGCCAAGTGTAATGACACATACAACTGTGTTGAGCTAAATTGTAAGTCATTCTGGTATAAGGAGCTCAGCTAAGCGATTACATGGTGAGGAAAACTCATTTATACTGCTTTACTTCTATACCTCGTACACTGTATTACTTTCATTCACTAAAAAAGAGCTCATTGCCAATTGCAATATTCAGCTTCTTTAATCCTCTTACGTTAACTTTAACATGGTATTATATAACAGACCCAATCAATATCCCTAGCGCAAACATGAAATTTAAGAACATAAATCCCATAATAAACAAAAATAGGTCGGCTAAAAAAACTGAGAGGATAAAGAACAAAAGATAGGTCATGTTTTAGGCTCTCTCCCAAAGCAAAACAAGTAAGGGAGTATGTGGCAGCAGGGAAAGGGGACTGTCCCCACTGGAGGTCATAGTCTATCCTCCAGACTTCTGGCTAGGCTGAACAAAGTTATAAGAATTTAGTAAAGATTTTTCCTCATTAATTGAACAGTACGCCACAGGATGCTAAAGGCTTTGCAGCATAATTTTTGATTTCTCAAGCTCACTGAGTATTTTGCAAAACAAAATAACAACATACAAAATAACAAAATAAAAAAAAAAAACCTGAAAAAAAAATAGAAAGCAAAATAACTTTGTAGAGCAGTTGGCCATGTTCTGATTCATGACATGTAGTGTGTTTATTAGCGGATGCAATTAAGTGTTGTTTACCTAATGCTTTTTTTTTTGCCCCCTTACGGTAAGTCCC
>CM059273.1:8579139-8591639 GCA_030347295.1 Setipinna tenuifilis | reverse complement strand
GGTATATCTTCAAGCTTCCTTCCTTCCAAGCTTCTTGTGAGCCTTTTCAACAAAAATTATTTAGGGACAGATGATGGACAAGTCTCCAAATAGGACCAAAGTTTTTAAAATCAGAAACAGCCTACAAGAGGGTGTGGTACGGTTTCTTAAAAAGACCCCACATGACAGTGAGACCACTGCTACCACTAATATTAATCATAACATGATGTAAAGTAACATCAGTTTCTTACTTAATGTGCGCAACAAAAATTGCTCCGTTTTTTCAAGATCTGTACTGGTTTATGTGGCTACCTATGCCAATGACCCCCCACTGACCAGGATATTGTGTGGAGGAAGGCAATAGAAGGCTAACAACACACTGCAAAAATTAGAGTGTTAAAATTACAAGATCATGAAATTTCATATTTTGAAGTTGATTTGAACTTCCAAAGTGTAATTTTAACATTTTCAGGTTTAAATGGAGTGCAGAGTCAGGGTATTTGTTTTACATTTAAAAGTGTTAATTCAACTCTGGAGAGTGTGGAGCTATATAAACCCTCAAAATTGAACTCAACTCTGTGAGAGTCAGTTCAACACTGGTATTTATTTTTATAGTGGAGGGGAAATGCATGGAAAGGCCATTTTTACACCTCTTTCAGTTACAAAACAGTGTTTACTTGCCTTTTTATGATTGCTGATGCAACAATGTGAAAAGTAAAAAAAACACACTAATGTTAAAAAATACACGTTTTACCAACTTTTCTTTTTACCACTACACCAGTGATGACTGCATAGGCACAGTACCATACAAGAAGGCAACTTCCAGGAAGAAAAGCAGATATGCTTTTTACCATCATTGCTACGGTGACTTGCGTTACGACAGCAAGTGTCGTCCTAGTGTTGCCAATGTGCTCCTCTAGAACAATGCTATGCAGTAGGATCCTGATTAAATGCTGGCAACAAGTACAAAACCTAAATGTAATTTGTGTACCTAGTGTGCCACTGTTATTGACTGATTATTATGGCATCTGTTGTCATAGCATCTCCTTTCAGTAGCTATGGTAACCAAAAGTACCGCTCTAAATCTGTATTTTGATGTCGCGTCACCGTGGGGCACATTTGCACAAGTGCAGGGAGTAAATGCGTGGCATTGGGCTGAGTGCAGTCGTTTGAATAAGTCATCAGCAGCAGTGGCCCAGCGCCCGGCTGCCTCTATTGCATTATGGGTATGGGTCTCCAGTGCTTTATGTCCTCTCAGAGCGGCTTGCCTGAAGGTCAGCATGCGGAAGAACCTTAGAGCACAGAGAACACACAGAGAACGAGGCTTTATTCTGTCTCTCTGCCTGAACCATTACACAAACACAGATCACCTTATCTGCATTACACACACGCATCCATAGACACACACACGCACGCACACACACGCGCGCACACACACACCACACACACCAGCAACAGCAACACATTGTCCCCCCCCCCCCCCCCCACAAGACCCAGTGTGAGTAAATTGAGATTGCAGGAATAGGTAAACTACTGATCGATTTATTTTGGCATTTCATTGCCTTGATTTATGTAAATGAAAAAACCAGGGCAGTACTACATGTGTGTGTGTCTGTGGCTCTGTGTGTGCATGTGTGTGTGTGTGTGCGCTGGCAGTCCTCCAATCGATTTGATTGGCTCCTTTTCCGTAAACACCAGCCCATCCCATCTCTTCGGAGTGCAACACATAAGCAGTATTTACAGCAACATCCTCAGCCTGCAACTTGAAAAACACAGTAAGTGACTTTCATTAACGATGAAATGTGGCATTTCATCACTTCATTAGGACTGCACTGGTGTAATTGGTGAGGGGTAAAGATGAGAAATAATGCCTTCCATGGCCCTGTTTTAAGATGACATCCATTTTGAGCCCCCATCATGCGCCATGGCCGCCACGCTGGCGTTCTTTAAGGCCCACCTAATGGGAATGAAAGCCAGTCTCTACATTACGAAAACAGCATGTAGTAGAACAGTGCTATCCATAGATGAAGCTCACGCATAGCAGTAATGCACACCAAATGACCTTGTATGGAAGATAGTCATTACACGAGTATGTAGCTTAGTTGTAGGCTTTGTGCAAAAATGTCTACAGTATTATCAGTGTTTTTGTATGCTGTCGAAGTATGTTGTTGTTGTTATTATTATTGTTGTATATAAACACACATGACGCTTTGAAGTTGGTCAGGTGGTACCAATGTTGATATTGATATTGACAGGAAACTCCGACATGCGTCATATCGGTTTACGTTCTATAGGTATGCGTCGGATGCGTGTCACGATGTGCCAGGACCAAAATAGGGGCTCCCAACATAAATTACTCTTACCGTCATGGCTGCTGTATTGCATCTCTTGTCGTTTTACCTTACACTGTATGCCAATTTTCAGACCGATGTATACAGTTTGACCTGACATAACCTCTTTATGTGACACAAATTTTTTCGAAAGTCATAAACCTCTGTTCTCTTTTCTCTAAAAGCTTAATATATACCGGACATATAGCATATACAGTATAGAACGTATCTTCTGTATGTTCGCAAATCACACATGTAGACATTTTCCATCACAAATATAAATAAACTTTTTGCCAGGAACGATGTTGAGCCAAAGCAAGAACGCTCTGGTGGCGTTTTTAAAATACACTCCATCCATCCGGCACACATAAACATCAACGCTCAGGTCAAATGCGAGGCAGCTAATGTGCCCCCCCTCTCCCACTGTCTGCGTCACCAGGCAACCAGTTTGGAATCCCGCCCGGTTCCAGAATGGCTATGTTGAGGTATTGGCAAACTCGCCGTGAGATTTCACAATTGTTGAGCTCGCGCGATGATCTGTTAATTTAATTGTGCCTTGTGAAGGAACCTCCAGAAGAGGCTTATGTTTTTCGGCTGGGGTGGGTTGGGGTAGGGGGCAGCATTAGAGAAACGGTCTTGAGGTGGGGGTGGGTTGGGGGCAGTAGCAGGGTAGGGGTATTTGGGTGGGTGTGTAGGCGGGGGGGGGGGGGGGGGGGGGGGTGCAGGAGGGAGGGACGTACTATGCTGAGCGACTTCTACATTCATGGAATATTCACCTCATCAGCTCCAGCTGCCTGCACTTCCATGAATCCGGGAGATTCAATTACTCACCGGCAGACCAACTTGAGGGCCGTGCCATATTTTTGATTTACATGCAATCGCATGCTTGCCTGCCTGCCCACCCGCCCGCCTGCCTGCTTTCCAACTCCGCTCCACACTACCCCCCACCCGACCCCCAACTCACCCTACCCACCCTACCTCCCTCACCCGCCTCCACCACCCCAGCCACAGTACAAAGCAAAGGCGCAGCCCAGCACCATCTTACCCCCCCACCCTTTAAACCTGACTTCAATCAGTCGTGCCGTGCACACAGTGAGCCAAAGGCACCGGTCCCCCTTCGTGTCTGTTATTGATGCTATTACACTGTGTTACCACAATAGTGTGTTCCTCTTGTGTGTGTGTGTGTGTGTGTGTGTGTGTGTGTGTGTGTGTGTGTGTGAGTGTGTTCCCCTTTATGTCTGTCTTACTGTCCTACTGTTGCTACTAGACTGTGTTACAATAATAGTATTCCTTCTGTGTGTGTGTGTGTGTGTGTGTGTGTGTGTGTGTGTGTGTGGCTCAGTGGTCAGTATCTCTCCTGTGTGGCCATTGCCACCCTCTTTGGTGCCGTCACAAACTGGGCACAGAGAATAAAAGGCTTCACTGACATACACAGCCACTGCAATCAAGCTCTCCTGTGCAACCCTATGTTTTAGAATGCCACCCATGAATGCATGCAGTCGCAGCACTAGCTCACCACACTAGCTCACCACGCTAGCTCATGACACACAAGCACTACCTTATCACGCTAACTCACCACGCTAGCTCATGACACACACAAGTAGTAGCCTATCACGATAACTCACCATGCTAGCTCATGACACACAAGCGCTAGCTTACCACGCTAACTCACCACGCTAGCTCATTACACACAAGCACTAGCTTACCACGCTAGCTCACCATGCTAGCTCATTACACACAAGCGCTAGCTTACCACGCTAGCTCACCAGGCTAGCTTATTACACACAGCACGCTGTACTTTCTTTATGGCACACAAAAATCTATTTATCTGTACATCCGATCAGAAAATTACTTGGCAATGGCTTGCCTGCATGTGTGTGTGTGTGTGTGTGTGTGTGTGTGTGTGTGTGTGTGTGTGTGCGTGAGTGAATGCGGATACGCTGTACACAGGAAGGAAGTGAAGCACTTGAGTGCGACCAACTGGTGGAGAGGGGAGAGTAAGTCAAAGGGCAGCTGTGTTGTTTTATGACGCTGCTGGTGCAGGTGGGAGAGTGATCATTGAAATCTTCCAGCAGTGAATCAGCAAGCTCACACTTTCCATGGGGTGTACACACACATGCACACACACAAACATGCACACATTCATACACACAAACATGCACACACACACATGCACACACAGATACTTGCACACAAACGTGCACACACATGCACACACACAAACATGCGCACACAGATACTTGCACACAAACGTGCAGACACACACATGCACACACAGATACTTGCACACAAACATGCACACACAGACACTTGCACACAAACATATGCACATACACAAACATTCACCCACAGATACACATACATGCATAAACACAAACGCGCACACAGATTTACACTATATACATACATGTGCATACAGTCATTCACAAAACATACACAAATGTGCACACAACATACTCGCACACACATTCACTTACACACATACACAAATCCACATACTCACACACACACAGTGACACACACTGTCACACACCAAATTGTGTATAGTGTTTGACGTATTAAGTTATGTCAAGTGAATTAGGCTGGAGAGGGGACTTTTTGGCACATTAGTCTTAAGTGAGTTACCAATGCATTGCAGCAGCCCAGTCACAGGAGGACAACTGTTGGCTGTGTCTGATTGCATGTGAAATCAATTTGAAATAGTCATGACCTTCTTTGATTTTTTCCCCCTTTGGCAAAGCACCATTAAAATATGGCCCCGTGGTACAAGAGAAGTTGTATGTCTGCATTGTTTCGTTTTTGCCATCCATATGTTGAGCACAATGTAAAGCAATTTAAAAGTATGTTTGAAATCCCCCCAAAACACTGCTGTGCATTGCATATAATCAATCCTAGAGTATCTCAATCCTGCCCTGTGATGCATTCAGGAGCTTTTAAGTAATGTTTACCATATGGATGATGTGTTTTTGCAGACTAAAAAGCTGTTTGTATTTCTATATGATATAATGTAAACTACTCTGACTGTTCTTTCACTTTTTTTCAGCTGTTAAATTTTATTCACAACCTTTTTTTTCAAAAGTTTTCAGTTTTCTGCAGAAACATTTGCAATTATTGGCAACCTCATAGTTTGGTTTCAGAGTTCTTTGTGTATGTAAAAAAATAAAAACAAATTGCACAAACAAACAACTCTCCAGCTTAATAACTCAACCTCAGTGGGTCAGCGTGATGACTGCTTATGCAAACAACTGTAGTCTATCTTCTTCATCTGTAAACATCAAGACTGTTTCCCTCGCAAACTTCTCCTCCGCACACTCCTTGACTATGGCTGTCAAAACCCTGGGAGTGTGTACTTTACAGTTATTAACGATCTTTTCTGCCTCTTTATGCCTTAACGTAAGGAAAAGGAGGGCGCCCGATGAGATAAAATTCTTCTCGAACCCCCCCCCCCCCCTTACGAGAGCCAGCTTCGTGCCGGCGCTGTGTTCGTGGTCGTCGCCACGCTGCTATTTCTGGCATGGTGATTTAAGGCGCACACAGACAGAACAGAAGAGAGAGAGAGAGAGAGAGAGAGAGGGAGTGGAGAGAAGGAGAGAAGGAGAGAGAGAGATTTCTGGCGTGGTGATTTAAGGCGCACACAGGTCAGAGAGAAGCTGCAATGCAGCAGGGACGTGGAGAGAGCAGAGAGCGCTGGGAGAGGGAGAGCGAGAGACAGGAAAAGGAAAGAGAGGGAAGAGAGAGCTAGAGAAAGAGAGAGCAGGAAGAGAAAGGGGGCTAGCAAGGGGAGAGAGAGGGAGAAAGAGGGGGAAGAGAGAGAGAAAGGGTAAAGAGGGAGAGAGAGGAAAGAGAGAAGAAGAAAAAAGCAGAGGGGAAGAAGAGGGAGTGATAGGGAAAGCAGATGTGGGGGCTCAGTGGGCCTCTTTGCCAAAGCTGACCTCCATTTCACTGCACAGCAGAACACAGCAGAACACAACAGAACAGAACACAGCAGAACACAACAGAACACAACAGAACGTAACACAGCAGAACACAACACAACAGAACGTAACACAGCTGAACACAGCAGAACCAAACAGAACACAGCAGAACACAACACAACAGAACATAACACAGCTAAACACGGCAGAACCGAACAGAACACAGCAGAACACAACACAACAGAACATAACACAGCTGAACACAGCAGAACCGAACAGAACACAGCAGTACAGAACACAGCAGAACGTTTAACCAGGAAGGCCATCATCTGCAACCCGTACAACCTCTGGGCTCTTATTTTGCCAGGGGGTTGGATGCGTCTCTATGCAATAGGAACTAGACACCCAGCACTCACACATCCACTATTGCTACTTTTGCCCAGTTAGGCTGTTTGAAAACACTGTAGCTCCCCAGCTGAGCATTAGTTTACATATTAGCATCAGTTACCCACATGTACTGGGGGGCTGCTAGAGATTGTGGGCCCCCTGAAAAAAAACATTTGCGCCCCCACTCTGACCATATCATAGTCTCTATGCCCCCCCCCCCCAACCCTTAGCAGTGCCCCGCACATGTAAGAGGCATCAAGGTTGGGAGGTTTTGTCAAAAGATTTGTATTTTCAGTGCCTTTTTCCTGATGTCTTTCTCCTGCATATGTTATGGTCATTTCATGTCATCTCACCATCAATCAGAGGGATGCTGTCATAATGTAGGAGAAATATAACAGATTGTATCTCTCACTCGTAATCTCTCTAGCTCTGCCCGCCTATCAGTCTTTCTCTCTATCTCAATCTATCTTCTCCTTTCTTTCTCTGTCACACAGCCTTTCCCTCCTCTCTCACTCTCTTTCTCTTTTTCCTTCTCTCTCTTACTCACTCGCTCTCTCTCTCTCTTTCTCTCCCCCTCTGTCTTTCACCTTCTCTCTCTCTCTCTCTCTCCCTCTGTCTTCACCTTTCTCTCTCTCTCTCTCTCTCTTTCTCTCCCCTCTGTCTTCACCTTTCTCTCTCTCACTCTCTCTCCCTCTCTCTCTCTCTCTCTCCCTCTCTCTCTGACAGATGGAAGAGGTTCTGCCCAGTCCTGACCCTCAGTGACCCTAGCTCCATCACTAGGGAAGGCTTATAATGCATCAGGCCCCTTCCTCTGGGCTCAGACACATTGGTATTCGCTACTCGCTTTCGCACTTTCACACTTTCTCACTTTCTCACTGACTCGCCACTCACTTAAGGACTAGTTTTGTCAGTGTTTGCCATGGTTTCCACTTGCCTACTTCCCACTGCAAAAGTGTCCAAGGGCAACAAGTTGCGGCTGTATGTTGTACATGGTTGTCCTTGGAGACGGTTTCTACAGGTTTTTTTTTTTTTTGTGTATACACCACACGTTTATCTATCTTGGTTAACAGTGGCAATTCCCCTTTTTAACTTCATAACATAATACCACAAATAGTACCACTTCTATGTCGCTGTTTTCTGTTTTGTAAGGTCGGCTGAGGCCTTAAGTTTAATGTAAGTTTGATGAACACAGCCTGACAAAGACCAGCCATTATTGGGGAACATCATCTGCCACTACATGAAATCTAGAACTACTCCTTAGTGGTTCTAGATTTCTCTGATTACACAGATTACTCTGTTTGTTTGTTGTTGTTTGTTGACAATGTTGGCAGTAGGAACTGAAATTCTAGTCATGGTGTCATGGTGTTCCAGCAACAACCCTCTAGGGAACGTTCTACAGACGTTAACTGTCAATCATCTGTATCCACCATTCCCATTGGTAATCGCTTCACTTGCATTGCACAAAAGTTAAAACAATTTTATCTCAGGACTCACCCACCCACATTGCATCACTTGTACTTTCCTACTCTATTGACTGTTATTGTTCAGCGAGTAGCAAGTAGCCATGTGTCTGAACAGGGTGTTTGTGCTACCCCAATTTGGCCTGGACTGTAAAAATTCCTAATGGTTAAGTAGGGTCACCAGACATCGCCAATTTCCCATGGACAGTCCCTAATTTTGGTGGTCTGTCCCAAGTAAACTACAAAAAAAAAACAAAACATTTTGTCCCCCATTTTTCAAGCTAAAACATTACTTATTTCAATGTCATTGACTGTAGAAATGTCCCCGGTTCCTAAGAAAGATACAGGCAAATGTCCCCCAATTTTCATCTCTGAGGTCTGTTCACATTATGGTTAAGGCATCAGGCCCCTCACAGGCCACCCCATGTGGACTGGACTTTGTGTGTATTTTTCACAAATAGACACATGGCAGGACAGTCACACTAGATGCAGATGCATGTATGTCTATGCACACAGTGGCAGTAAATAGCACATAATGTATATGAGAACATAAAGGATGTTCTAATCTAAAGGCTTTATTCCGAATTCCGGTTTTAAAAGGAGGTCGAAAAACTCTGTGAAATTATGAGGTCATTAGGTTATGATGTTGCTTTTTCAAATCTAATAATAAATGGCCTGGGGCTGAGAGCTCTGCTTAATCAGATACATGTGAGATTATAAAATGCACTGACAAAGTTGATGTGAGCGTTCATAAAATGCACTGATAAACTCAATGTGAGCTTTTTTTGCAACCCCTTAAGTGGTACAATGTAGCGTTTCATACCCATAAGGGCTCCTAATTTATTGGGACTAAGAGAGGCAGTCGAGAGCGATCAATGTTCACTTTCACTCATTTCACGGAGGGCGCCATTCAGGGAAAAAAAAATGGCCACGAAGGACGGTTATATATCTTCTGGGGATGACTCACTCCCTCACATTTTCAATCCCTCCACTTTTCACTCTCTCTCTCTCCATCTCTCTCTATCTTTCTCTCTCACCAGTAGCTGAGAAGAACATGTTGTAAACCAAATGTTCCCCTGAGACCGTGATTTTTCCTAATGAAGGAAAAAGAAGGAGAAGAAGAAAAAGAAGAGTGGGTGAGAGGGGGGGTGGGGTGGGGGTGGGGGGGAGCCTCCTACTCTGTGACACACACATTCGCAGGTCCACTTAGAGCTCCAGAGATAAACACTGCGGAGTGAAGTGGGGCACATCTCGTAACCGTGCGCCCTCTTCCCGCTCGTCTCTTAGGGGTGACAGTGTGTGTCCCGGGGGCGGGAAAACAGGGGAGAAGGGGGAGGTGGGGGGTAATGGTGAAGAGGGTGGGTGATGTGTGTGTTTAGTGGCTACCAGTGTTATCATATAGGTGGAAGAGTGAGTGGATTCAGCGGAGCCGGAGGTGGGGTTGGGGGTGAAGTGGGTGGGTGAGGGTGGTTGGTGGCTACCTGTGTTATCGTTGTGTTATAGGTGGGACAGTGAGTGGATTTAGTGGGGGGAAATTGGTTTGTGCCTCAGGCCGGGCCTGGCGTATCCCCAG
Source organism: Setipinna tenuifilis (assembly GCA_030347295.1). NCBI lineage: Eukaryota > Metazoa > Chordata > Actinopteri > Clupeiformes > Engraulidae > Setipinna > Setipinna tenuifilis. The sequence continues at coordinate 8,581,996 of CM059273.1, read as the reverse complement.
TGTTGATCCAATCAGCTCCTGGGGTTCGTCACTCGCCACCTCTGGGGCCGAGGGACGTTATTTGATCTTATCACTAATACCATTTCCTGTTGCCTCCTGGACAGGACATCGGGGGAGGGTAGGGGAGGGAGGGGTAGTGGCAGAGTAGGAGGTGTGTGTGTGTGTGTGTGGGGGGGGGGTTCTGGGGGGGCCCAGCTTTTTACAGTCAGCCCATAAGGTTGGTGCTATGTATGATGGGGGGGGTTTGGGGTAAATACAGCTGGACATCAGACTCTGAATATGTGTATAGTCCAGCACCATTTATGGAGCCACGGTCTTGGCAGACCCACATGTGCGATACACCTAAATTATGGTTTGTTTTATTTTCGCCTATGTATGTGTTTATTTACTGTCATGGATTTCACCTCTGCGATAATCTATGGCTTGCTGACGCTATACATGACTAAGATTAGAGACAAGCTGTTGAGTCTGCTAACTCTTCCATTAAGACCTGGGATTTAGACTCTGAAGGGACGAAATATGAGGAGAGGAGACACCTAAATAAATACCAATAAAATATTATTATTATTATTATTATTATTATTATTATTATTATTAAGAACAATGAACAATGTCCAGCGAACAATTAGCAAAAACTAAATTTAATTTCAGTAAGTAAAGTTATTGACCTTTACCATAGGGAACCAATGGGTTACACTTTATTTTACTGTTCCTGTTATATCAATTAGTTACAATGCGACAAAATTAGTAACAATATGTAACATTATGTAGTTATACTGTACAGTGGATCTCTCTTGGCTACAGTCCAGAACATAAGACCAAGAAGCACAATGTTCCCTTTTAAACTACATTTTTCATGTTTTAATTTTCTTCTTACCCAATAAGCTGTGTGCTGACTGCTGTCTAATGTTCAGCGGTAAGACACAACTCTCAAGCACCCATTCCACCGCGACGCTTAAAGGAAAGAAGGGGGTTTCATTGACAGTGTTCCCTTATAATTTTGTTTTTTTCCCCTTACTCAATAAGCTGTGCACTGATGTCTCGTGTAAAGTAGTATGATGCATCACTCAAACATCCATAGAGCAATGCTACTTGAGGTGTGTGTGTGTGTGTGTGTGTGTGTGTGTGTGTGTGTGTGTGTGTGTGTGTGTGTGTGTGTGTGTGCGGGGGGTGAGTAATTGAAAGGGGGGGGTATAATGGGTGACACTGACATGATTTCATGACACACATCAAAAGCAGCTAAGCACTCTGACATGCGCAAAGAAACACGGTGTGTTTCCGTTTCCAGTCAACCAGAGCCGGGAGTTTTTTGGTGGCTGTGACTCAGAGTCGAGTCTGTGTACAGTGTTCATTTCCTGTCCCAGCGGTCCTGCTTCCCCTCCGCCAGGGGCTGATCGACAAGGCAAATATTTGAGGAAGTGCGCGGGGGCCGTCTATGGTCCAGAGAGAGAGAGAGAGAGAGAAAGAGAGAGAGAGAGAGAGAGAGAGAGAGAGAGAGAGAGAGAGAGAGAGAGAGAGAGAGAGAGAGAGAGAGAGAGAGTGTTTAGACGTACTTCACTGTACTGTACGTGGACCATAGACATGGATGCCTTTTCGATGTGAGCCATACTAAAACAGGCTATGCCTGAAATGTATTCCTCTTGTGTACATGGGTGTGTGTGTGTGTGTGTGTGTGCGCATTTTGTGTGCATTTGTATGTGTGTGTTTGTATTTATGTGTGGGTATTTATGCATGTTGTGTATGTTTTTGTGGATGTGTGTGTGTGTGTGTGTGTGTGTTTGCATGTGCATTGTTTCCTACACAAGCTTAAGTAGGCAGTGGAAATCAGTATGTGGCAGTGGAGATGGGAACAAATCTGTCTATCTGTGCATGCTGAGCACTGGCTGCTGAGTGCGAATAAGAAACTGTGCTGAGTGCTCCTCAGGCACACAAACACACAGATGCTCACAGCACACACTCCCAAACCTCCAAACTCTCTCTCTCTCCACTGTCATTAATACACAGGCATGTCCATGAAAAAACAGAGGGCTCATGGGTTCACCGAAAGAGAGACCTCATGAACTATGAATATTTCACATTCTTCTTGAGCAGAACAGAGCTCCACTTGGCTAAAAGAATGGCCCTGGTATATAACTCATCCTCTCCAGACCCTCATGGCGGCAAATGAATTAGGCCACATCGCTATTTACTCAGATTAATGGCGCCCGTCCTCCGTTATCATGAAATATTCACTTGTATCACGGGCCCTGATTTGTGTAGCTGTTGTTGACCCTAGAGACCAGCGAGTGGACTAGCAGCAAGCCAATCGTGATGGATATGTTTTATGTATGTGAGTGCCTCTGTGTGTTTGTGTGTGTGTGTGTGTGTGTGTGTGTGTCTGTGTGTTTGTCTGTGTGTGTGTGTGCATGTGAATAAGAGCGTTGTGTACTCTCCAGGATGCACACACACACACATGCACACACGCACACACACACACTTTGATATATTTATATAAACCGCAGCCCGCCGCTGCTCTGCTAATTATGAGAGCTGCGGCTCCGCTTCGCATCAGGAAATAGATGTCAGCTTTAATGATCAGAAAGTAGCAACCGCAGGCTTCCTGCTACAGCCTATTTCTTGACAACACTCAAGTGCACTTCACTGCTTAATACCTTTTTTTTTGGTTTGTTCTTTTTTTTGTAATTTTTTTTTTCCTGGAACAGGAAAAACAAAATGATTGCACCATGTAATATTTCAACCTTGTCGCCTCGTCGCTAAGGGAGCGGCGCATAGGCTTGACTGCACACCTGCTGTTTTGGGAGAGGAAGAAGGAACTGTACTGTCTCTTTGCTTAAGACATAACAGAAACGAGAAAATA
>CM059273.1:8536639-8571639 GCA_030347295.1 Setipinna tenuifilis | reverse complement strand
ATTAAAGGCTCTTAGCCCAGGTTCGCTCGCTCACTCGCTTGCTCGCCCGCCCGCCCGCCCGCCCGCTGGCTCACACACACACACACACACACACACACACACACACACACACACACACACACACATAGGCAGGCAAAAGAGTTAACATGTGGAGGCCAGCGACGTGGAGGCAAGGCAAGGCAAGGCGGAGGAGGAGGAGGAGGCCTGCTCCCAGAGCCCTGCAAACTCTTCCATCCACATCACCACCCAACGTCTTTGTCAGCAGTGACAGTGAATCCTTACTTGGCCCCTGCCTGCTAACAGATCATTTGAATGCTGGCCTCACACGTGTGTGCACACACAAAAGCTCACGCACACACACACACACACGCACACATATACACGAACACATATACACACACATATACACACACACACACCTCTCTGTCTGGTTGACGTAGTTGGAGGAGAGGTGGGAAATTGCTGGCCGTGTCCTTGTGCTCTGGGCCTTTCGCTACTGTGTGATATGTGTGCTCAGACTCCACTTCCTCCTCCTCCTCCTCCTCCTCCACCTCCTCCTCCTCCTCCTCCTCATCCTCCTCTTTCTCCCCCCTTCCCTTCTCCTCCACTGTGGACCCCCTTCTCTTCCTCATTTATCCCCTTCCTCTCTCTGTCCTTCTCCCCCTTCCCCCTTCCCCCTTCCCCCTCTCCTGCCCCTTCACCTTCGCCTCCCTCCCCTGGCTCTCAGAGGATCCCTGAACCTGCCCCATCGCCTGAGCTAAACCACTTTTCCTGCCGATTCAGGTCAGAGGGAGGTGCCATGTGCGTCAGAGGGGGTGGGGGGGAGAGCAGGCCAGGCCAGAGGAGCAGTGTCGTGTGCATTAAAGCCTGCCAGCCTAACCCTAAGTGTCACCAGAGCACTTCTAGGGCCCATGTCTGCAAACTGTCATGGTGTCAGCCGTTTAAACACCTCTGAGTCACTTAACTGTGCTTGTGTATACAAGTGGATAGGTTCTGAAAACATATGACACCAGGGAAATAGGTCAGTGCAAAACAATACAAATCACTTGCGGGATTGACGAGAGCGGGGATATTATGCAAAGCACTTTGACGATGTGTGCAAATTTTGAAGATAACTACTCGGTGGTGCTGTATTTTGAAATGCAACAACATCCAACATGAGAAGGCCTTTGTCTTTAGTGTGGATACTGTGTTATAGTAAGATGTATGTTTAAGATTTACTGTCTAATGTATAGAAAAATAAAATTAAGGTGGAATTTAGTATTGAAGTGCAAACATTTAGTTAAAAAACCTTTATATAGTCAGTTTGTTTTCTGGACATATATGAATCTGAAGATCAGATTCAGTAACCTGGGTAAAAATGTAAGTATTTCTAGACTGTACATCAAGTCCATGCTCTTTCGCGAAGCAACATCTTATCCCTCCGAGCCAGATTTGGTAGGTCAACCATCTTGCTCTGAATCATTTCAGATGTTCGCAAAGGTGCTCTGCTCTGGGCATGCTCTCTGGCAAAAGGACAAGATGTGATCATGAACTTCATTTACCAAGAGTCTCTAAGGCTCTTAACCTTCTGCTTGCCTCCATGACAAAATGGCAACCTTTCCAGATGGAGCAAAAGGCACACATCGCTTGTGCCAGATCAATGAGAAGGCACATGGTAGATCACCCGTGCCAGCTATCTCAAGAAAAACTTGCTGATAAATAGGAAGTAATGAGATTCCATTGAAGTCCGATTTGCTCAATGTCAAAGGCTTGAAAACCCCTAATTGAATGGCGACATTGTTTGTTTTGGGCTGGTTTGTGAGGGTCAAAATGTCAAAACAAAAAGGTCTGCTATTTTAATTGTCGACTTGAGCCTTTGAACCATTGAGCTCCAAGAAACAATTACCATTACCCCACTGAGGATTCTCTGCCATCCCCATTTTAAAAGCAAGCCCCATCTGTGAACAGAGCTATATTTACCCTTATCCAAGACACATATTTGATTCTTGCGTTGCCTAGGTTACATAAGGCGCAATGAATAGCTTGGAAGACATCGGTAATTATAGACTGAGCTATCTAAAGGGTTTAATCTACGAAAACTGAGCATGCTGCACTGATCTTGAGACTGCCTTGTGGCAGCGTCCCTCACGAGCAAACTTCAAAGCACATGCAGCATGTAACACCCTGTGTCAATAAGTAAGGTCCTTCAGCGGTCAGCCCAGATCTTATTTCCTCACCACCATCCTGTGATTACAAAACATAATGAATACCGATATTTATGTATGCTATGTGGATTTGCTTCAGTGGATATCTGCACTGTTAAGACACTTAAATTATTTCTTTTTGCATAACACACTGTTGAAATATTTACATAATTGGGTTTTTTGTTTGTCTGGCTTATTACAAGCCATGTCATAAATAGATGAATAACGCAGTTGTTTAATTAAATCATAGTTATATTTTCATTATTATTCCATATATGTTTGTTTTTACTACTTGGTTCTAACATGTTTTTGCCTTTGTACATATATATATATAAACCTATTTCCTACTGTCATCAATGAATGATAATGTGCCATGCAGTAAATGTTGAGTGACAGTTGAGTGTAATAATGTTGATCATATGTTAGCAATACAGCTCCCTAAGTATAACACTGCAATCACTATCAACCCATGATTAAAATAAATTAGTAGCTTAGCCACCCTGGCAATGTTTCCTCTTTGCAGAAGGAGCTAATGCTTTAGCACTGAGAAGAATGCAAAGTTAACAGCTTGCAGAAGGAGCTAACACTTTAGCAATGGGAAAAATGCAAAGTTTACAGTTAGCATCTGCTTCTCCTTTTTCAGTTACAAGTCTAAATATTTAGAGCTGCATTTAGATGCTGTCTTGTGTTTTCTTGACTGTTGAAGCACTTTGAGCTACATCTTGTATGAATTGTGCTATACAAGTACAGTCATTTTTCTTCTTCTTCTTCTTATTATTATTATCATCATTATTATTATTAATAATAATAATTATATATATAATATAATATAGTATATAGTATGTCAAAATAATATATATACTGTATATATATATTTTTTTTATTTATAGTATATATATATAATATAGTATTCATATAATAATAATGATAACAATAACAATAATAATAATAATAAATCTGTCTGTGCATGAGCTCTGCACTTTTCCTATGGGACACATGGGCCAACTCAGCCCAGCCCAGACTGTAGCCGAGTCTCTTCCATCCGTCTGCATGCCACGCACCAGTTGTTTCGAGGCTAATCATGCGGTAATGTTGAGCCGGGCCCTAGGGGAAGCTATGTGGCATAATCCTCTGTGTCTCTCCAGTATGCAGGTAATTCAATGAGGTCCGTGGAGATCCTGTTCTGGGCCTAAGAATGAGCTTTCGGTAGCCACGGGAGGGATCACCTGGCTCCTGTCAGCATGTAATTAAAATCGAGATATGAACACCGATCGAGAGCCACTTCATGGGCTTGGAGGACAGACGAACTGTTGTGAAGGCCAGTCTCCCTCTGCCCATGAGCGGGGCAGTGCGGTGTTATTGCATTTTATGGCCGGCGACGGGGGTTCTTATCGACCAGCACCACCCCGAATGATCTCTGCCGCTGAGGGGGTGTTTTTCTCTCTGGTGGAAAGCTGACACTGCAGACAATGCGTACGGGCCCCACAGTAAATTGGATGGTAGCTGTGTGTGTGTGTGTGTGGGTGGGTGGGTGTGTGTGTGTGTGTGTGTGTGTGTGGGGGTAGGTGGGTGGGTGTGGGAGGGAAGAGGAGGGTGAGAGATGAGGCCGATAGGCCAAGCGTCCCCCATCAACCACCCCCACCCCCACCCCTCCACTCATTCAGATCACGGCACACTGTATGCCTCATCTCCTCCGAGGCAAAAGCTCAGGACTCAAAGGGAGGCCTAGAGCAAGGCAGCTTTTCTTTTTTTTTTTTTTAAGAGAAATCACTGGACTGTGGCCATCAAGCATAAACATGTCAAAGGCAAATCTAGGTCACCTCTCCTCTCTCCATGACTGACTCTCTCTCTCTCTATGACTGTCTCTCTCTCTCTCTATGACTGTCTCTTTCTCTCCATCTATGACTGACTGTCTCTGCCTTTATGACTGACTGCCTCTCTCTCTATGACTGACTCTGTCTGCCTCTCTCTCTATGACTGACTCTCTCTTTCTCTCGCTTTCTATGACTATCTCTTTCCTCTCTATGACTGACTCTCTCTATCTCTCCCTATGACTGCCTCTATCTGTCTCTTTCTCTCTCTCTCTCTCTTTTCCTATAACTGACTTGTGACTGTCTCTTTCTCTCTATCTTTCTTGTAAGCACTCGCTGAAATACCTCAGGTTTTGTTATCCTTCAAAACCTCTCTGTAATGACAAATGCATACATCCCAAAACAACAGCTCCCCACCTCCAAGATGTTACGAATGAACTGAATAATACATTCTACAGTAGATCAACAGACTCCAATAGAATCTAGTGTGTATGGTATCTCTCTCTCTCTCACTCTCTTTTTCTCTGTCTCTGTCCCTCTTCTCCCTCCTGCAATCTGTCTTTAACTGATCTGCAATCTTTTTTTTCCCCTCCCTGTTCTTTTTTTTCCCTGACAGACATTCCATTCCGTGTGCAGGGTGGTTGCAAAGATATGAATGCCTGGAGATCACAGTGAACTCTCACAGCGCTGCCTTGCCTTGCCTTGCCGCGCCTCGCCTGAGTAGGAGGAGGAGGAGGAGGAGGCGGAGGAGAAGAAGAGGGAGAAGGAGAAGGAGAAAGAGGGGGGAGCTTTGAAAAAGCCAGCAGGGATTGACTGCACACAGTGAGCTGTGCTGAAGTTAACCTCTTCATGCCAGCCAGTGAGACTGGGTTCTTCATCTCTCTGTCTCTCTCTTTCTCTCTCTCTCCCTCTCTGTCTCTCTGCAACTCTGCAAAAAGGGCCCCACTCTCGTCTTAATGGAGGAGCGTTCTGCCAGCGACCTTTCTCTGACACTGAGAGTGTAACATCTAATCGAAGCACGAAGAAACTTGCTGGAGCACAACAGGGTAGCCAACCAGAGTGGTTTCATATTCTAGTCATGTAGCTGCTTCCCCTTGCCATGCCTTATATAACCTTTGTGTGCCTGGACATTTTTACACCTCCCCATGAAAAATGAGTGGTGCTGGAATGAATGCCATTTCGTATAAAAAATAACTCGACAGAGAAATTCAAGAAACTGCCCACCAGATGAACAATTACTCCTGATGATGGGGTTTATGAGAACAAACAGTTCTGAGAAGTCTCGCTGGCTTAACAAAGTTAATACTGCACCAGCTCTTTAATCTGCAAACAAATTTTTACAAGTTTTTTTTTTTCTTGCTCTTGCACGCTTTTCTTTCCATGGATTCAGACCCCAACAAAAGGGGAAAAAAATCAGGAGTGGGAATTCCAGGGCCAGGGTGGAACATGAAACATCTGGCAGAAGAGAAAGCACAAAAAATAATACAGTTTCTCTTCCCTGCACCCCCCACCCACCCAGCCCCCCTTGCTGAGTGTCAACATAAACCTTCAGCTATCGCCAGTAGGATTTTTATTTTCTTTAAGGAATTACAAAGATTAGGTTCTTTAGCTCTGGAGGGTTCAGAAGTCCAATAGGCACTGCCGTTGGCGTGCCGTGCTGTGTCGTGCCTGCCTTGCCGTGAGTGTGCATGTTTAACCAGCACACACACACACACACACACACACACACACACACACATGCTGGATGGCTGCCAACAACACTAGCACTAGCACTACTACCTCCTGCAAACGCACCAGCCCAGCCTAGCCCGGCCCGGCGCTGTGCTGCTGACCCGTGTCTCCCTCCTTGGAGCACACTGGGAGGATGAGAAGGGAACACGCGAAGGGGAGTGCCCCGCACGGCACACTGGAGCACCATGGAGCACGGCGCGGCACGGTGAGGTAAGGCAGCAGAGGTGATGTGAGACGAGAGGGGTGGACCTCGCAGGGGCTGTTTCATGGCATACTCACACTGCACACCCCTGCACTCCTGAACTGCCTGCCTGCGCTTCAGCACACACACACACACACATACATACACACACACACACACATACACACACACACACACACATGGCTGCTCCACTAAACTTACACAATGCAAAATTCATGCCAACGGCTTCAGTGTCACCGAATGAACCAATGTATTCTACCAGCATTTGCCAGCGTATGTGTACAAATGTGGTAGAGCACCTTGATTTTGCTGGGAAACACACAAATGATCTTCACTTTTACGTAACCACACAAGCCAGTAAAAAGCAAATTAACTAACTGATCCAACCAACCAACCAACCAACCACACACTCACACACCCACAGACAGACAAATAATTGTCTGAATTACACTGATACATCAGTGCCAAGATATGCATGCTTCCCAGAGTGATAACATCTCCAAACTGTCAGAAGTCGAGCACCAACACGGGCTTTTCCAGAGATAGCTCTGCACACCGTGGCATGGTACACCTATTTTTGAATTTGCAATCATGAGGAACACCACCAATTATGTTTTACAGCGTATCCCCGAGGCAGGCTGCAAATCTCCGCTCAGACTCAGAGAACGAAGGCCGCCGTGCAACTGCATGACACATTCCTCGCAAAGGAACTTCGGCACAACAGGTTTGTACCGTATATCACCACGGACCGCGGCGGCCTGTTCCCGAAAGGTGACACAAAGCCATCACACTTTTTTCGATTCAAAGAGCCGTTGGTTAATTTGTTATTCCATTGACATTTATTTAGGAATGGAATGGAATGCCGTAGCCTCAGAAATGTTCTAGAGGCTGACATGTGACTTGCAGACTTCAAAAACCCTGCAATTATCAAAATTCCTCTACAGCATGCACCAGGCGTGATTGAATGCAACAGCTTTTTTCGTATCCAGAAACACATCTATAAAAGTTATTTATTTGTTACATGACATTTGGAGCAGTTTGTGTTGAAACTGAGATTTTCACAAGACACGCGAACGTTTTGTAATTCTGTGTGACCTTGTTCTTTTTTTTTGTGCAATTACTGCAAGTGCTTGATCCCCAACCCGACCGATTGTACATTCGTGTCCCACATTTTCAATGGTCTTCATCAGAGCACTGACTGTATTTCATCAATGTGAATCTGTGCGAGTAGGCTGCAAATAGCATATCAGAATAGTTAATGCAATCTAGGAGCATGGAGCGCAAGCATATCAGAATAATGAATGCAATCTAGACCCGTGTAGACCAGACAAGCCCTAACTTGACACTAGGAGTCTCTTTGCATTCACTGATTTACTTTGACATGATGGGAACAGCCTTGGATCTCCCCCTGCATATAGGACCACATCATCTTCGCACTGGGAATTTGCTGGCTCAACAGCATGAAAACCCCATAATCAGCATGGAATGGCTAAGCACCACACAGCACCAGAGTGGGCTTTTCTGTACTCAGCCGAAGATAAAAACCTAACTAGGACCGTTCCCGTTTTAAGGCTTATAAAAATCCCACGAGTATTTACATCAACGTTCCAGTTCGGTCCCCCTGGCTTTGGTCACATGGCTTTGAGAGCTCGCTGGAACAGAGCGTTAATGCTGCCTAAGTCTCTGTGATATCAATATGTCACGTCAGCCTGTATACTCATCTCATGCATGGCTATTTTACAGTGAAGACGGGGAATCATTCACGAGCGACTGCATCGATAATCCTTTATCTTAGAGACAGACCCTTCCTTAGGAGAACAAAGGCCCTCTGAATCACTTTTATGACTGCGGTTTGATTTGGCCATTGCATTTGGGGGTATATATGTGTCAGGTAATGGATTTTCCATTCTGCTGCCGGTAAATTTTCATTTAATGGCAAATTTTTTGATAAACGAAGAAAGGATTTTTTTGATAAACAGGTGCCATTTGTCTTCCATTATTCAGTCAAAAAAGAGGACACTTACTTACACACATGTTGATGTCGGTCCCTGGCTCAAACATTACAGCATTCAAACACACAATTTTTCCTTTAAAAGGTAGCATCAATGCACAGGGAAATAACGTAAATAACATGTGTTCCATAACATATAAAATCACTGGCCAGTGTTGACCGACCCTCTGGCTGCAGGATGCCAACTCAAAATGTCAGCGGCCTCTGAAAATAAGGCTGAGCTGTCTTTGAAGTAGCAACATTTCGTGAGGTTATCGCGATCCCGGGAGCTCTAATTGGCCTACCCTTATCTCGCCGTCTTTGACCACGGTGTTAAATCATACTTTCAAAGTAACACGGACACCCAAGGGCAGAGGAGTACGAACGATCACAGGGCGGCCATCATTCAATGTCAGTCCTGTTTTAGAAACGACAGACACTTAACAGGCCCGTGTGGACAACTTCCAGTTGAAAATGCGTACAGGAGCTCATTAATCAGTCTGAGTATGACAGTTGTAATATGACAAGCTCCTGCTGACTATCGGTTTCGTTAAATAAATAAAGTGAAATTTAAGAAGGAACACATCTGGTAAACTACACAGGTACAGAATCTAATGATTCAAGTTCAACTTTTATTCCGTATCATCCGGATGGGGCTACATCCCCACCAAGTTTCATGTTTCCTGGTCTTTCAGTGTTCCTGGGAATACTCAACACAAAATCAGTGAGAAAAAAAGAGCAAAAAGCGTAAAAAAAAAACCCAAAAAACTCTTAAACCCTAAATCTACATAACGGTGGTACGCTAATGTTAATGCTAGCGACGGTTATAAAAAAAGTGTGCACACAGAAGCATCTCCAAACCTTGAGCTAATGCTGTTTGTACCACACTCTGCTTAGTAAAGCTTAAAAACTACAAACTTTGTAAGAAGTCAGACACTTACAAACTATTTTAGATGACAAGATTTTGGAATAGTATAATGTTCTCAATTCAACTGCAAAGGTGCTGACGGACCTTTCTACAGTATTAGCTTATAGTGGTAGAAATTGCAAAGGAATAAACCCTTTTCTCTGTCAAGTCAGCAGGCAGTATAACATGCCAGTGTTTCTGGACTGTACTACTAAAATGCCTTTAGGTATGCTGATGGGCCTTACTGTTTACAGCCATGTCAGACTGTGAAATTTGGTGTAAATCGTGTACGCAAATAAAAAGAAATCTCTTTCTTCTTGTTTCAGTGTGTGTGTGTGTGTGTGTGCGTGTGTGTGTGCGTGTGTGTGTGTCTGTGTATGTGTTTGAGTTCGTTTCAGGTTGGGTAGCGCGCGAATGCCTGAGGAATAATCAACGCTTTCCCATCCCCTTCAGCTCCAGTCAGTCTGTCTCCACTCAAAGAGCCCTTTCAAGAGGGGCAGAGCCTCACAATTTATAACGACATGTCCATTGTGAGCCTCGCCAGGCTGCACTGTAACTATTTTCTCAAGTGTATGGGTCATATGCTGTGGGCTGGGCGCTGGCGGGGGTGGAGAATCAGAGGGGGGTGGGGGGTATAGAGGGGTAAAGGAAGGGGGTAATGGGGGGGGGGGGGGCGGTTTGTGGTGAGGTTGAGGGATTGTTAATATCAAGTTCTTCTACAATAGCTGTCATTGGTAACCTGAGTGGAGAGTCTGAATCAGTTCACACATGTTCCACACGTTTCTGAAAAAGAAAGGCATGTGAGGTTCATCTATATTCACGAAACGAAAAAAGCCCCGACATGCTTAAATCTGGAAAAAGAAAAGGGATACGATAATTCTGTACATGAATGTCAGCAACACATAAGTAATCCCTCTGTGCACTGTTCTTTATTCTTTTTAGCACAATGCAGCATATTTTGTGACATGGAAAATGTTGCAGTTAAAGTAGGGGTAAAAGACACCAAAATCTATTAGCCATTTCCCAGAGTATGGGGCGTCAAAGACACACTAAGCAAGCTGCTGAGCCAAATGTATTGCATAGGTGGCATACTGCAACTGAACTTAGGCCTGCATGCAAATATCAAGGAACCTCGATGGAAGACAGAATGAATGAAGAGAGAGGGAGAGAAGGAGAGTGAGAGAAAGTGGTAGAGGGAGAGTAAGAGCAGGAGAGTGGTAGAGAGAGTGGTAGAGAGAGAGGGAGTGAGAGAGAGAGAGAGAGAATTCCAGGAGCTGGAGTGGAACTTCTTTCTCCTCCATTTTTCCATGTTTTGTTTAAATAAGCATTGGCGGGTGATGCATTTCACAGGTTCGTCTTATGTCACGGGACGCCCAGTGTGAGAATTCTCAGCTTGCTCACAGAAAAGAAAGTGAAAGAATCGATGAATGGGGTACGGGGGGGGGGGGGGGGGGGGGGGGGTGGAATGAAAAGCCGTGGTCCAACACACACACACACGGTGGCAAAGGTTGGTGATTACAGAGGCGCTGAAAACACAGAGCAGATTAATGGTTTAGGGGGCCCAGTTTGGTGCCGCGTGAATTCTTAAAAGGTAGATTAAACATTTACAGCCTTGCCAACGCAACACACCATCTGTCACGTACCTGGAGCTTTCTTTCATTCACTTGCAAGGAGCATGAAAGAAGAGAGAGAGAGAGAGAGAGAGAAAGAGAGAGAGAGAGAGGACACTAATGTATTCCTTTGCTTGTCCTCTCAACACACTACATGCATAATGGCATGTAGATGGCTTCTCCTGGATACGCACTTTCAAGGGCCTACGCTGTGCATCTACATCAGCACTGGCAACATGATTTGTGGTGAAGCCATTGTAATGATGACATGATTTATCTGTGACAGTGACAATGCTCCACATTGCTACCTCTGGAGCCATGAACTCTGCACCACTTTATAGTCACCACCCATCGCACAGTTGGGAGTTTGTAGGTCAAGTTATAGTCAGCTTTCATTCCTTCACGTTAGCATCCATGGAGTGTCTTTTCTTCAGCGAGTAGCCCACAGCTCATACCTTAGCTGACAAGCTTCTAGGCGAGACTTTTTGTTGAATATTTCACATACGTCACATACGTACGTATATATTGTATCCATGCTCTACTTTCTTGTGTTATGGAAATCCATCTTCCAGCGCCCGGCGGTGGTCTTCCATAAAACCCGGTCAAATAACCACGTACAATTAGCATGAGAATGCAGGAGTTGTGGAGAGGCTAGCTTCAGGAGGGCCCCAATCAGATGCCATGGGCACATTCAGCTCCTGTGCTTCACCATCACAAATCTTACCCGCATTGTGTCGGCGCAGAAGGGGGACAGCTGACAACGCCATGAACAAGCACAAGGCACCCACCGCACAACAGGCCTGACGAACTCTGACCCACTCAAGCTCATATGTTGAAAACAGAATAAAAGCTTCATTAAGTGTGCCTCAAATGAAAATGTCCGCGTGTTACCTCTCTCCCAGTGGTCAGTTTTTATGGAACAGCATAACCGGCCCTCTGATCTTACGCCGTCGGCAGGATTCCAAGAGCAACAACCTGTGAATAGTCTGCTTTCCTTTTGCTTCAAAGGGGTCTACAGAACTGAGAAAGGGGGTTGGGGGAGGATGGGGATTTTTTTCTTTTTCTTTTTCTTTTGATGACAAAAAGCTGGGAGGAAGTTTCTCTTAAGCGTAGCACTGTTAATTGTAGGTCATTACATTTGAGGGGGGAGATCAACCACGTCATGCAAAGGTAACATGAGAGCACAGGACGCTTGCGGGGGCGGGTGGAGGGGTGGAGGGGTGGGGGGGCTTTAGAATGTGGGTGAGCATTAGAATTTGAATTGTGTATGCAAAATGCAGATTCCGGAGCGAGAGGGAGCCTAGAAGCAGAGGGGGCCCATGTTCATCTCATGGGACTGCGACATTCATGCAGGACATTCACAGTCAAGCCACTCTATAAATGCCTTTTATATTTAGTTCTTAAAGCTTTTCAGGCACATTCAAATGGTGATCTCAAAAGGAGCAGACCTCCGTTACAAAGTTTCTTCAAATTTATTTACGCTCATGTGTGGCTACAGCTGTGAATCTGCTATGAGACTTTGAGCATTGCCTCGGGGAGAGTTTCAGTCTCACACAGTGTGTCATTTACCCATCATGCACTGTGTTTACTGAACCTACAACACAGGACTTTGTGGGTTGCTTCAAACAGCGGACTGTGTATAGGCCATCTCAAGCATGACATGTTGATGAGCCAAAAGTATGGACCTCTTATTTGGCCCAAGAATGTGACATAATCTAGTCAACAAAATTATGAGCTTATTTTCAGTCTACCCTACACAAGTCGGATAGGTCACACTTGAGGAGAGAGGAATAAATCTCATAATAACATAACAGCAGTGACAATGGGGTGTGCACACCCCAGCAAATGTAGGTATATATGCCCATTATGCTTTCTGTCGGGAGCAGAGATTGATGATATGGGAGTAATTGCTCTTAATTCGACTGTGCCCGTGGGCCTGTCTGTTCTCTGCAATGACTGCGGGGGGGACCACCCAGCCATGCCGACAGGTCTTGTTACCTATGGCATGCCACAGCCGTTGCAGTTGCATAACTTTGGTCGCTGTTGCGTTGAGTAACCACACCTGCACAGAGCTGAGACAGGGGAGAAGTAGTAGTGACACTTTTGCACACTGGGACAGTCCCTCTCTCACACACACACACACACAGAAACACCACACACATCCACCTACCACAGTCACTTGGACACACTACGCCCCCACACACACGCACACACACACACACACACACACACACACACACACACTACCACCACCACCACTTACTTGCTCATGTGTACACATACACACATACACACCACACAGACATACACACACACACACCACCACCACCACACTCACTCACTCGTGTGTACATACACACATACACACCACACAGACATATACACACACACACACACACACACCACCACCACACTCACTGACTCATGCGTACACACACACACACACACACACACGACACACAGACACACCACACACACACACACACGCCACAATCACTTGCACACACCACGCCCCTACACACACACACACACCACCACACTCACTCACTTATATGTACACACACACACACACACCACACAGACATACCACACCACAACACACACTTATGAGCACACACACACACACCACACACACACACACAGCTGTCAGTATCTGTTGCATTTTTATTGTTCACTGGGGGGGCTGCTGGGGCCGATGTGAATAACCTCTTTATGTAATATCCAGGCGAGTCCCTCGGGCCAGTTGGCTGGATCCCAGCCAAAGCTACAGTGGTACTGCTGGGGAATGGGGGGAGGGGTGTGGGGGTGTGGAGGGAGCTTGCTGGACACTTTTTTGTTCCCTTCTCCGGTATAACTGTGATGACACAAAGATCTAATTAATTTATGGTGATTAGATGATATGAGGTTTCGCGTTCCATGCTGTGTTCGGGAAGCATGCATTTGCTGGTATCAGTTATGCATGAATATGCAGTATAACTTTCATAAACGCACATGGTAATGGGGATGAAATAAGGTGACATTTTCCCTTAATGCACTAAAACAGTAATTACTACTTAATTTAACGTTGACCTTGCACTGGATGATCGTGATATGATGCTTGAATTAATTATAGTGGCCTTTACACTATGTGCATCTTGGCACACAAATAATAAATAACATATTTACATCAGCATGTGTATAATTAGTAAAAAAAGAGAGATGTTTCACAATGATTGTGTGAAGTTTTTTACTCCAACTTTTCAGCACAGACATGTGGCCTTGTCTTACAGAACTACACCACAGTAACCCCAATTTCTACACCTCACCTAGCCTGGTAAACCAGCCCCTCCTACTATACTTCATTTCATACAGAGGGTCTGGCTGTGCTGCATTGAGAAACATTTGCTTCCTGGAGGTGTAGACTCTGTTAAAGTTTCAAACGATTGGCTCTGTCTTTACCAAATCGCTAACATCTGGTCGTGACATATGCAATTAGCCTGCCTACCCACTACAGTTCAAATGTAGCACACAAAGTCAACGTCATCGCTCAGATCATTGCTCTCTGTTTGCTGATTGGTCTGGTAAAGATTCGATCGGAGTTAACCATGTCAATGGATGCAAACCCAGACTACCACTGTAGGAAGAAAATAATTCAGGGGGAGTATGTAGGCAGGCTTATAGCCAGGCTACCCCTCACCAGCACTGGTCTAAATGATAAATATTGGTTATTTTACACTAAGCAGGAAAAACCATGAAACAAATCAAAAACACAAGAAAACCTTGTGACATTTTGCATTTTGGAAACACTATACTTCCTACATAATTAGAAACTGTCTGTAGTTGGCCAACATTAATATTGTTAAAAGTCAGTGTATATTTTATTAAGCTCATTTATTTGCCTTTTTTCCCCTCATCAAAGTGGCTTTTTAGGTGGATCTCATGGAACCCAACACCCTACCCTCTGATCTTCTCATCAAGCCTCTCGTTCCTGAACCCCTCGTATCTGAAAGGTGCAACCGCTGCTGATTTCCCTGTGGTTTGTGCATCTGAGGAGCCTATTTGCACTCAAAAAATCACCCCAGTACTTCTCTAGTGCAGCCTTGCCTACTTGCCAGGGGATTTCTGTTGGCTACTCTCTTCCATAATTAGGCCACACGCATTCACGATCATGAGAGGATTTCTGTGTTAATTCTGTTTCTAAAGCACTGCTGTCATTGCAGTTTAGGTTTCTGAATGGCAATTGACACATACAAGTTTCTATTGTAAATGTAACTATTTATGGACATTTATTAACATTCACAATGAACTTGAACAACAGGTCTACAGTTAGTTTTTAGCGGGGGAAAGAAACAAGGATTCTTTTTAAACTAAGACTTTAATGGTACCCTTCTAACGTCTAAATTCAATTTTATGTTCTTTATGGTGTCATGTTGTCATAATTTGACAAATATCCTTTTCTTTGATGACAAAAGTGTGACACTGATTATATGCTCTAAAAATCCCTGTCCATTCAAGTTGAATTTTTTAGATGCACGGAGATGCTCTGGAAATCCCCCTATTAAAGTTATATAGTCTTACAGGAGGGATCTTTCCTCCCCTTGACAAGCTGCCTACTTGTTCTTGGAAGAAGTATGGCACCATAATTTAATTTAAGGGAACGGAAGAACAAAATGTATTTAGTTGCAACATACTTGTATCATAAGACCATCCCAAACAAGCATCTCTACCAGTTATACCATTTTTTATGTCAAGTCTTGTGTATAGGCACCCGACCGTTTCCATGCATGCAAACTTGCCCATATGCCCGATAGTAACCCAACTCTGAGATTGTTTTTTATCACGGTTTTATTAGCAACATAAGACGCCATCATATAATTCTATCCAGCAAAAGAGCCTTTCTTTTTTCATCCGAAATAAAATCGTGTGAAGTTACAGCCTAAACTACGTCCAGCACACGATAAGAACCACTCTCATATGATACTCTTATGTAACGTTCTCAGGTGGGTGTTTCATATGGAGCCTTCCCGTTGCGTGCAAAGAAGCAGTACAAGCTAGGACCACTCACATACTGGGGCTTGACATATTAACTAGTTGAGGCGGAGTGAGGGCTTGCGAGGGTGGAGTATACATGCGGTTTGCCTGTGACGCAACTTGATGGACGTGGCCATGTCCGACAGTGCCCAGCTTGGAATAGGGTTGCGCTGCAGTCACTCGGGCGGAGTCGTCCTGTAAATCGGGTGCACGAACCATCTAAATGTACACTTTCTGTTACTTTTCAACGATCGGGTAAAATTGGATTTAATACCCTGACTTATAGCGAGGAACGAAAACTTTATTTTCTTTTTGCATTACAACCAGTTGTTTCCTTTCCTGGTTGAAGAACTCGTGGACCGTACACTTACCACAGGCTTTACGGGAAGGAAGGAAGATTTTGTCGGGTTAGCTTTTGACTGGGCCCCTATCACGCAAGTAAGTATGCTAGCTAAATCGCCACCTAGCATTGTAGCCTAGCGTTTTGTGTTCACAGTTTAGGCAGGGTAGACACAGGTGCTTAAATGTACTGCATATTACACTTCTCCGCAAGAAAAGATATAGGCAAATCATTACTCTATTATTGTTTACGTATATAACTTTCTTTTTGTACGAACTCAACTGTTTCGCTCAACGTTACTTGTACAGAACGGCACGTTCCATGCTCACGGTGCAAGTTCCTTATTGTTCAGGAATGTTCGTGAAATGGTGTAACGCCACAACGTTTATAAATAAGAGTGTGCAATAACTTGTTTGTTTTACTATGTGTTGGCAAAGAATCCAAAATTGTGTGTATAATTGTGGCATTTAATAATTATTGGGTTAAGCACTTAACCAGGTTAACTGTAAGTTCGGGTCTCCCTAACGAGCTTGTAGTTAGCGAGGTAGCTAACCCCTAGCTGTGTGCTTTAGTAGTTAGCTGGCTAGCTATCACGCTAACCCAACTGTCTGAAGACCTGGGAAGCCAACAAGAGGAAATATTCTTAATATGCATGAAACTGTGTCCCATATTACCTTGCTAATGCTTCTTGTCATCGGACGATCACTTGTCTGCCTAACGTTAGGTTATTCTTGTCCGCTGTGCGTAGTCATAGGATTTGTGTGCTGATCTGTTAAACGTGGCAAGCCACTTCAATCCCATGAACGGAGCACACTGTACAGTTATGTTAGCAATTTTGCCAGGTAGTTATGAGGAGGAAGCCAGCTAAATGTAACAATTTGACACTTTTTTCTTAAACTACATTTGCATTGAAAGCAGAAAGAATTTTGAGAAAAGTATTGTGGGTCTGTTGTTAGTCTGCTTAGCAGATTAGGCACATTACGAAGTACGTGTTGAATTACTTGTCAATTGTATAAATGTAAATAACGTTAATAGAACTAAACTCGGTGTGTGTGTGTGAGTATGTGTCACAAGTGTCGATTTTAGTGTAGAGTTTTTCTTTGTGTAGTTGGATTTTTCAACTTGCACTATTTGTGTGAAATATTTATATATACAAAACAGGAAAAAATAAATTAACAGTAGTTTGTCTCGTATCATCTACAAAAACAACTTTTTCGTCGTTGTTGTTGTTCTTGCAGTAGTTTGACCACATTCGTTTCTTGTGCATTCTGCTAAAATTGCTTCTCTCTCTCACTCAATGTTGCAGGTCAGGGGAGCACAGGGCAACAGACTGCTGCAGGCCTTTCACAAATGGGATCACTCCGTCTCCAGCACCGCCAGGGTGCCATGGAACACTGGCCTATTAATATGACCTGAAGAAATCCGTGAGATTATATACAAAACTCCCAAGAATGACTAAAGCCACTCAACAACTTTGTTAAGATACTTACAAATCACTGTGTGGTGTGTATTTGAAACCCCCCTTGAAATAATTTAGTTCAGTGATCCTTGTTTGGAGGATTTTGTTTTTGTATTTTGAAAAATCATCTGTGAAATAGCAAGCAATAGCAAAATGAGTGCAGAAGGATATCAGTACCGTGCGCTTTATGAGTACAAGAAGGAAAGAGAAGAGGACATTGACCTGCATGTGGGGGACATCTTGCTGGTCAGCAAAGCTGCCTTGATGGCCCTTGGCTTCGCAGAAGGCATGGAAGAAAAGCCGGATGAAATCGGCTGGCTACCAGGCTTCAACGAAAACACACAGGAGAAGGGAGACTTCCCGGGCACCTATGTGGAGTTCATCGGGAAGAAGAGGATTTCACCCCCCACCCCAAAACCCAGACCCCCACGGCCTCTACCTGTCGCCCCAGGCCCAACGAAGACCGACTCGGACAGTGAACAAGGTGGGTAGGGGACAGGCAGGGACACGGGAGTGACACTCACATTCCACTCAATCGCATTTAGCCTAAGTCAATCTCTTCGGGCTTACTGATTTATGCGGCCCATCATATGTGGTCAGTTTAGCTTGTGCATGATTTGCGTGTGGAGAAACTAGTGTGCGTCAGTCAGGCGGGTTGTGTCGCATGCCCCTGAAAAGCCGCATGACACTGTTCCTGAGATGGTGCAACATTTCACAAAGCTGTCAACTCATCAGCTGTCATTGGCGACTTTTTTTCCCCTTTTCTTTGCTTTTTCTATATTTATATTTTTCCGTTAGTGTGTCACCTTCTGGCAGTTGTTAATGAACATGCTTGTTCAAAATGGTTGCGTAACTTTTGTTTACCCGGTATCACTTTTCAGATGAATTGGTGAAAAAGTGCTTGCAATACAGCTTGCAATAGCTGATATCATTGTGTTCGATCTTTACAGTTCTTTCTTCTGCAACACAAAATTTCATCAGCTTGTGCTTCGATGGTGGCCTACTGACACCCCCACCCCGTCCTGCCCACACTTTGGCTTCCTTTTTTTTCTTTATTTTTCCCTTTCTTCCTTTCTCTCCCCCTCTATTTTTTCCCCTCTCTCCCTCTCCGGGTCCACTCTCAGTAATCCCACCATTTTGTCCCGACCATGCTCACCAGCCCTGTGCTAGCAGCACTGCATCGGTGTCTGCTCTGGGTGGGGGTGGGGGGTTGGGGGCGGACATGGACACCCACGTTTGAATGTGATTGTAAGGGCAGGTTTGGCATGGTTTGGTGGGTTTCTGGCGAGGTGCCTGGGCATGTTTCCCCCTCAGTGTTGATGCTAAAGCTAACTGAAACGTACCTACAGTTTACATGATGTTAACATGCTGAGAATCGTGGGGTGCCACAGTCCGTTCTACAGGAGTTGCTTCCTACTGCAGTAGGAGGAGGAGGAGTGTGGGACTGATTTATTTTATTTATTTATATTTTTTCATGCGTCATGTTCCCCATGCCCTGATCTCGCTAGAACCGGACCGGAGCCGTTGCCATGGAGTTGTTTTGTCACAGCCGTGCTCGGCGCTTAGAACATTCAATTAAAAAGGCGATTCGCTCGCCTTCGCTCTCGCTCCCTTATAATCAAGGCAGTTTGGAAGTCAGTCACAACCCCCTCCACACACACACACACACACACACACACACATATGCCCACAACATGATTCCGATCATGGAGTGCGTCATTGGGAGTGCAACACAACTCAAAGCAGCAGTGCGCACACACACACACACACACACTACCAGACACAAACTAGCTGCTAACGCGTACATTTTCTTTTGTACGTCAGGGATTATTTGCGATTTGGAAATCAAGTTGGCAGCGGTGGAGAATGGGTGGTTGGGGAGGGCTTTTTTTTTCTTCTTTCGTTTTGCCCATTGTTTTGTGTTTCAAGTTGGGCCCTCTTTGATTGGCTTCACGGAATGCATGTGATAGTGGTCAGAGGGGGGTGTATTTGTATGGGGGGGGGTAGGGGGGGTGTATTGGTGCGGCGTTCCCTGACTACAATCGCTGCCTTGATGGTAGTGGCGATACGCGGTAGCCCCTGTTGAATGCTAACCAGGCCTGGATGACAATACCATTGGCCGCTGGCCAACCCCCAGTGCATTGTGGAAGCTACTGCACCTGGTACCAGCTCGACACTATCAGAGTTTGGTGCTGTCTGTTTTTTTGCTCTACTGGAAGACAAGCAAAAAAAGCCAGCCGTACGAAAGGCAACAATGGCACAGAAAGGTTAAAATGAACGCCATTCAACACAATTAAACAAAACTATGCATACTTTTATGTTTAATACAAGTCATTTTTGCATCCAATTAGTAAGTCTGTTAAATATTACAGATTCCGTTTCATACCCACAGTTTGCTGTTTGACAACATAAACAAGTTCAGTCTTTTTTTAAAAAGGTAGGGAAAAGGATGCTAGACACATAGGGAGGGGGGGTGGCTGGTGTGTGGGCGAGTTGGGGGGGCATTGGGTGGTGTCAGTGGGGAGTCTCAGCCAGATTATTTTGGTCTTCCTCGAAAATCCCCGAGGCTAAACTCTTGTTTCCACCGATCAGGCTTCGGTTGCCCCATTCACAGAGGCATCGGCCTCCCTGCCCTGTCTTGGTTTATGGCTGAGGTTTTTCTTTTTTTCTGTTTTTTTTTGCCGACATATGTCTTCTGTGACAGAACCATTTTCTTCCCCCTTCGATGCTGAATTTCAGCTTGTAGTGGTGCTAGTGCAGTCCTCAGATTCAGCGTTGCAGCAGCGCGAAGCAGTGAAGAATCACTGTTTCTTTTCATCCCTCTTGTAGGATATTCATGTGGCTTTAGTCTCAAGCCTCGAACTCGAAGAGCCTTAGTGCTATTGCTGCAAGTCCTAGTATTGCACAAGCACTGCCGATAAGTCTCTGGCCTATCTTCAGTCATACGAGATACGAGATATCTTGCAGCCAGGCTAGCTGTGCGTGCGTGCAACAGTACTTTTCCCCTTCTTTTCTTTTCTTTCTTTTTTTTTTTGTCTGGCCTTTTTCGTTTTTTTCTTTCCCTCTTTTCTTGTCTCGGAGGGTACATGCTCTCTGGGGTAAGATTGTGAAATTCTTCCCTGTGCTTGAAGGGTGATTGCCAACATAGAGAGCAGCGCTGCTGAATGGCAAAGAGCTGCTGCTCTACTGAGGGGGAGTGTGAATGTAGCACCAAGAGAAGAAAAGTTTCTGTGTGTGTGTGTGTGTGTGTGTGTGTGTGTGTGTGTGTGTGTGTGTGTGTGGAGCGGGAGCAAGGGGCCGAAGGCTTGAAAGGCCTGGGGGGTGCAGGACTGCAGGCAGAATTCTTCTTGCTTCAGTGTGTGTGTGTGAGAGAGAGGGTGAGTGAGTGAGTGAGTGTGTCTGTTCTTGCGTGCATGTGTGTGATTTACAATCTGCGACTGAAAGCTCCCTCCCGCGCTCCCTCTCTGCCCCTCTCTCTTCTCCCCCTCTCACCCCCTCTTCTGTTTCTCTCTCATGCACTCTCTCATTCGCTCTCTCTCTCTCTCTAACTTCTGTGTGCGTAGCTCCAGAGGTCGGGGCAGTGTTTTTTCTTCTTTCGTTTTAATGTTTTGATAATGTTTCTGGAGTTGACTCCGGCTGCGGAGGAAAGTTTGCAACAGAGAGAGGGAGTGAAAAAGAGCAGGGGAGAGAAAGGGGGGCCTCTTCACCCTCGCTTTCTTCCTTCTCTCTCTCTTTCTTCCTTCTCTCTCTCTTTCTTCCTTTCCTCTCTCACACTCCCTCGCTTTATCTTTTTTCCTTCACTCTCTCTTACTCTTTCTCTAACACACACTCTCTTACTTTCTCTCTCTCTTACACACACACACTCTGTGTGTCTCTCACACACACTTTCTCTCTGTCTCACACACACACACACACTCTCTCTCTCTCTGTCTTACACTCTTTCTTGGTCTGTCTCTCTCTCTCACACACACACACACACACACACACTCTCTCTTTTTCTCTCACTCCTTCTCACTCACTCTCACACACACACTTTCTCACTCTCTGTCTCTCTCTCACTCACACACACACACACACACACACACACACACACACTCTGGCTTTGAGCCACAGGGGTTTACTTGAGCCCAGCAGATGTGGAATTCCTGCCTGGTCAGGCTCCCAGGCTTATTGCAAACACAAATGTGTGAGCTCTTTTCTTCAGGCCTTTTTCAGTGACAGGACACCTATGTTACCAGATGCGCGCACGCACGCACGCACGCACGCACGCACGCACACACACACACACACACACACACGCTTGCACCCATTCGTACCCACAGTCATTGCAAGGTTACATATTTTCTCACACAGGCACATAGTAACTGATCAGACTTTAGAGCATGCTACACCAGTTAACATTGGCAACATTTTTAAAAATGTGCGTCATGGAGTCCAGCAAGCAAAAACAAGTACAGATGACACTATTTTTATCTCCTGAGAAAGCATTGCAAGAATATGTATCTGTAAATTTTTGAAAGAAAAAAAAAAAACAAAAAAATCTAGAAGGGCACTTCTGAGCGGTTGGGCACAGATGATCATCAAAGCAATCTGTCGATCTCTCTCTCTCTCTCTCTCTCTCCCTCGTTTGCGCTCTCATTTGCCTCGGTATCTATGGCTGCCGCGAGGGCCAAGATGGAAAGATTCTGCCTGAAACACAATCTGATGGCAGGAATTTTCCCATGAAGCAGCAGCAGCAACAGCGGAGCCCGCTCTGCTCCCTCGTCCTCACGGCTACACGGCATGCTAGCGCCCAGCTAGCCCAACACCGTCCTCTTGCCGTTAGCTCCTATGCAAAGTAGCTCAACTAAAGATCTCTAAACGGCTGCGGATCTCCAACATCAACATCCAACGTCCTCCTTCCGTTAGCTTGTTTGTATCATCCCTTTGTGAGTCGCTTTGGATAAAAGCGTCTGCTAAGTGTAATGTAATATCATGTATCATGCTATAAGGGTAGTTATCACACACCAAAAAATAATACAAGCACATAATGATAATAATAATAGAGAGGGGGGGGGTGTTGAGTGTCGTGTGAAACGGTTAAACTAAGGAAGTCGGGCTCAGAGAACTTTGTCAGCTTTCGACAGTTGGAGTTAAAATGGATGCCGTAGCAGTTAAACCCCCCCTCCACCCCCCACCCCGCAGTGCTGAACTGCCTGAGCACGCAGCAAAATGGATGGAAGATAAGACCTGCTTTGTCAGGATGAGTAGAGGAGGAGGAGGAGGAGGAAGAGAGGAAGAAGAACTGGTTGCTCTCCTGCAAGCCCTAGCAGGGTCTACGTGCTTCGTTTCGCACAAGGAAACCTGATGCTTTGTTTTTTTCTTCCTCCTTTCTCTCCTTTTTGTCACTCTTTTCTTTTTTTGTTGTTGCTGCTTTCAGATGGTTATCTGCAGCCACTGGCTGTTTGTATTTTCAGCATTTTCATGGAGCAGATTTAAAATCTATTTAGTGTTTCTGACCGTGAGCAAAAGAAGATTAATGGGCTTTGCCTTGTCTCCGATAGTTCAGCCATATCCGAGAGCAGGACTTGGAGGTATTGCAAATGCGCAATCTTAAAAGTGCATGAGCTTCCCGGGCGTCCAGGCCTTTTTGACTTTAGTCTTTTTTGCAGCTGCGTGAGAGCAACATGCTCCAAGTGCTGCAGGAGCAATATATATATTTATATATATATATAACCCTCTGCAAAAATTACATCACTCTGCACTGCCTCCACCCAAATTACGAATGTACTCCAAAACCCTAAGTTCCAAGTTTCTTGGAAACGGCCAAAACTCTGGGAGCGTTTGGAATAGTGGCCTCAGTCACGGAAGAAAAGAGTGAGAACCGGTAGCTCTGGCAGGCAGAGAGAGAGAGAGAGCAAACGAGAGGGAGAGAGAGAGAGAGAGAGAGAGAGAAATAAGACTACATGTCGCATAGCTGGAGTTTGAGATAATGTTGCCCTCTCCTTTCCCTGGGCCTCTTAAACACACAGGCGAACATCTGCTGCTCTGAGCGCTTTTCTTTTTTTCCTTTACACTCTCTCTCCCTCTCTCTTTCTCCCCCTCTCTCTCACTCTTTTTCTCTCTCTCTCTCTCTCTCTCTCCTCACCTCTCACTTGCTCTCGCTCACCCACTGTCGTTCTTTCTTTTTTCTCTCCTCGCTGTGAAGGGGAACTGTTGCTCGCCTCTCACAAAGAATGCCTACTGCTTTTTCCCCTCCCCTAACCGCTCAACAGAACCAGCTGGAAGGCCTCCATGTTTGAATGTACAGAACCCACCCTCCTCCACCACCTTTCAAAAAAAACCAAAGAGAAAAAAAAGGGGGGAAAAAAGTGAAGAGAGAGTTGGAGAAAAAAAAAACTCTCTCTCTCTAGTACTATTTGATGGATGCCCTGTCTTTCTGAGCAGACAGGCCCGGCAGAAGGTTTTTTTTTTTTTTTTTTTTTAAAGCTTTTCTCTGTGGTGCGGAGGCGAGGGCTGGCTCTCTCGTGTGGTGGCTGTCCGTCTCGGAGGCCGGACGCCGCAGGGCGCATTGCGGTGGCGCTCATCGTGACACTGGCTGGGCTGCCGATAGGAGGGCCGGCTGGACGGCCTGTGGTTTTCACGGCCAGATTTAGCATTGTGATGAATCGGGCCAATTGTCCCGGAGAGCTCATTTTCGCAGCCAAAGGCGTAGTGCGTGGGTGGCAAAGAGGAGGAGGAGGAGGAGGCGCGGTGGTGGAGGCAAGTGCAAGCTAAGCAGTGGACGGCAGCTACAGGGCCCTTACGCTGGTGGTGGTGCTGCTGCTGGTGGTGGTGGTGCGGCTCCCACAAGCTCACTGCACATGGCTTACTGGGCTGGATAGGGTTTTTTTCCCTCCTTCTTCTACTTTTTTTTTTCTCTCCCTCTCCCGCTCCCCCCGCTGCTTCTGGTATTTAAATTCTCCACACAGTGTCACGCAATGGTTGAATTGAATTTGCTGCTTTCTCTCTCTCTCTCTCCTTCCCTTCCCCTCCCTCTTGTAAAAATTGGAGTGTCTAGTTTTGCTGGGCGCTCTGTGGCCGGTGAGGTGGGGTGTTGTGTTGTGTTGTGTTGTGCTGTGTGTGTGTGTGTGTGTGTGTGAACGAGGTGCTGCAGGGTTGCGCAACAGCCATCAGGACTTGTTAAATCAGTCCAGCAGGCACAGTGGATGGCCCAGCTCTGAGCTTCATCAAGTGCTCCTAAGCTGCGGGTCAAAAGTGCGCTGCTGAGATGGCACGCCATCCTAACAAACACAGTCACACACACACACACACACACACACACACACACACACTTACTTGTGTGCGCACGCAAATGTGCATTATCACACACACTTGTGTGCGCACAGTCACACACTCTATTACACACATATACACACACTCACAGACATTCTCATGTGCACACACAAATGTGCAAACACACAACACACACTCGCACAAAACCTAATGCACACAGACACCCACACAAACATATTCCTCTAAGCTTCATTTGCGGTAATTTTTCGAAGGAGGAGGAAGGGGAATTGGGAGTGTGTGTGTGTAGGGGGGTGGTTTTCACAAAAAAAAAAGAACGAAAAAAAGAAAAGAAAAAGAAAAAATCTGTGGACGCAGGTTGTAATTTGATTTCCCTTTTTAAGCGCTGCGCTGCTCAATGGCGGAGCTGCCTGGGCCTGGCCGGCTCACAGTTCCAGTAAAAAAAAAAAGAGGTTCTTTTTATGAGGCGGCCGTGCGTGAGAGCGCACACATGTGCTTCTCATTACCCGGGGCCGGCCTCCAGAGGCTGGAGCCGAGGCTGGATCTGAGGCTGAGGCTCAGGCACAGGCACAGGCACAGGCAGGGCTTGCTGAGGCTGAGAATGAGGCTAAGGGCTGAGAATGAGGCTGGATGTGAGGCACCGGCACACAGGCACAGGCACAGGCAGGGCTGAACTGGCAAAGCTCCTTACAGCGCGCCCAGCATGTCTGCAGTGGGGATTAGCAACACGAGAGGAGGGAGGGGAAGAGAGAGAGAGAGAGAAGTAGAGAGAGAATGAGAGAGAAGGAGATGGGGGGGGAGCAGTAAGCGAGAGGGGGGGGGCGCAGAGGGAGAGAGAGAGAGAAAGACGGAGAGAATGTGCGAGACAGACAGAGAGAATGCAGGAAGAGTTGGTTGGGGAGCAGTGAGCGCGAGAGAGAGAGAGAGAGACAGATAGACAGAAAAGAAGGCAAGGATTGGGGGATGAAGGAAAAGAGAAGGAAAAAAAGGTGGGGTCAGGGGAACGTGACATAGAATAGGAACTTGAGGTCACTCTCAGGCTGTTTTTTTGACAAGGAGCTTCCCACCACTCCTCCTCCTCCTCCTCCTCCTCCTCCCCTCACCCACCCCTTCTTTCTCTTTCTCTTTTCTTTTTTTTTTCTTTGTGTGTGCATGTGAATGTAAAGTCCTGCTCTGTGGAGCTGGCAAGGTGCCCGCTCTTACGCAACCCTGTAGGGGCTTCTTTCCCTCCGAGATGTGATAGGACTAGAGCCAGGCCACTCGCACCACACCTCTTCACTGGAATGGGGGGTGGGCTGGGGAGGGGGGGGTACCTGTGCTTTGACACCCCTGTGCCACCCTACCCGTCTCGCTATCCTGTGACAGGGAAGGCACTGCTCCCTGCGCTCACCTGATTGGTCAGCACTGTCTCCCTACGCTGGCCCCTATTGGTCAACAGCAGTTGCCTTTCTCTGTGTAGAGGAAACCTGTTTTTTTTTTTTTGTTTTTTTTTTGTCATGGCTTAGACAATGCTAATGATTTCTTCAAGGGGGGGGGGGTGGTGAGTTTTAAAGGCTCAGCCAGAAGGAAACTTGCTCTCATGCAGCAGTGTAAGGGCTTTTTAATGTAGACGTCTTTTATGACCATCTCAGCTTAATTTAACATCATTATCTGGAAGCCACTCTCTAACTAGGGCATGAGAGAGCAGCTTTGCACGGTTTGAGTATCTCTTGGAGGTAAGCCCAGAAAGCACTGATTGTGGTTCCATGGAACTCTGCTCCAGTTTGAAACGTGTGTGTGGGTATATGCCTTATTTTTGCCATATATATTTTTTACTCGTGGTTATGCTGAACTGGCTTTGTGTCATGTCAAACATACATATATATATATATTATATATATTATATTTATATATATATACACTATACTAAAGTATACGCCATACAGGAGATATGGTGAGCCATGCCCTTTACCCTGAGTTAGTTAAATATTTAAAGATGAGTTAAATATTCACCATTTGATACGGTATGGTGTTTTTACACCTTTCGGTGTCTAGGGGGAGGCAGAGGGTCATTTTTTCAGTGCTTCGCCCCATTGCAGTTTCAATCTGACCTGACGGCAGTGCTGACTTCAACACTTTTTCAGTTACTTTTAGTTTTATTTCTTAAAACAATATACTTATATGGGATAATTATTCTTTGTACATTGTATACCACCGTACATACAGACGTGTCCAGCAGTGCACAGGCCTCTTCACACCACATGTCAAATCTGCTTCATGCATTTACATAAAGTCAAGTTAAAGTAAAAAGTCAAGTGAAGACTTGTGGGTGACCTGGAACACTCTAAAGATCTGTCCTCCTCTTTAGATTACCACTGCAGGACCAAGGTTGCGGCGCATGTAGGTCATTGTGTTTTGGCAACCGCCGTCTCCCTTAATGGAGGTATCGGTATGCCTTTTCCCTAAGCAGGCTGTCTTGAGGCTTCTGCTGCTAGCGTGGAAGTACACGTTAACACAAGCCTCCTCCCTAATTTAACCTCCATGGCACGCTATGTATATATAAGTACACACACTCAGACTCACACACACACACACACACACACACACACACACACACCATGGCACACCAGCCGCAGACAGCAGTTTAGCCGGTTCAGCTGCGGCTGGTTCAGGCGGTCTCTCTCCTTCGACGCTGCGACGGCAGCTGCACTTTACCGTGCCGTGGCACGCTGCTCTCTCTCATGCAGCCACATTATGCGTCAGTGTGGCAGTCAGATTACTCAAACATACTGCTGCCTGCTACAGAGGAGCCTAACGGAGCAGTGGAGGTAAGCAATATTAGTGCAGTGCAGTGCCGCTGGAGATGTGCTAAGGCACAATGAGGATTCAGGAGGGGCTATCTATCTGCCTACTGTAGATGGCCTCAGGCAAGTACGTGCCAGGTGCCCATGGGGACTCGGGTTCAAATCCGGCCCCAGGTAATTTTTCTTTCTCTCTCTGTCTCTTTCTCACTCTCTCTCCCTTCCCTTCTGCCTATCTATCTCTTTTTTTGTCTCTACACCACACCACTACCCCCCCCTTTTCTCTCTTTCTCTCACTCTCTCTTTTTTCTTTCTCTCCTCCCCTCCCTTTTCCTCAATCCATCTCTCGTTTTATCTCTACCCCCCTTCCATTTGTCTCTCTCTGCCCCCCCCCTCTTACTTCCAAAATGTGGTGGAGCTTGGGCCTGAGGCCTTCTGGGATAGGCTGTGAGGCCTGCCAAGCTCTCAGGCGTGTACGAACTCGCTTAGCAGGGCCTTCCTCCTCCTCCTCCTCCTCCTCCACATGTTGCCAGGGTAACTGGAAGTGGAGCACCGCCCCTGATTGGTTGGTTTGAGTTTCGGAGTCCCCCTAGGGTCAGGCTTGTTTTTTTGTGTTTTGTTTTGTTTTCCTTTTTGCTTTTTATATCCCTCCAAAACTTGTTTTCCCCCCTTCATGTTTGTTTGCATTTTTGCTGGAAAGATTGAACAGCGAAAAGCCAGTTCACAAGGTGAAGAAAATAAGAATTGTTTTGGAAAAAAATACGTCTGTTCCTCCCTGATTTAAAAAATCTGTTTCTCTGGGCATAATCGACCGCACCGTAAGAGAGCACCGTCAATTTTTCCCCTATTAGCTTATGAGGGTGGTTTTAATTGCTTCCACCTTCGCTCAAAGAGACAGGGGTTAAAGTGTGGCGGGGGGCAGAGGGGGGGGGGGGGGGGGTGGGGGAGTAAAGGGAAGGGTGCTCAGAAATCGTTCCCTGTTTTATTTAACTGATGTGGGCGGAATGCCGGGAAGTGCTCAGGAGCCCGCCTGGCTGTGTGGTAGCATCAGCCCTCTGAGTCAGTCAGAGTCAGTCGGTCGGTCGGACGGTTGGTCGGCCAGATTTCTCTTCAGACTCTTTGTGCTCAGGCTGCCTGAACCCCTTATGACGCCACAATCACGCCAACATGCCACACATATGTGATTATATTGTGTGTGTATGTGTGTGTGTGTGTGTATGTATATATATGTGTGTGTATGTTTTTTTTTTTTTTCCCAAGACAGTTCTTAGAATTTCTATGGAAACTTTTCTAAAATGGTTTAGCAGGGGGGAGTAGTTTACATGAGTTGTTGGGTTTGTGGGGGGGGGGGGTGTTCTTGGGTTGTCATTCAATCCTGCCAAAGCGATTGGGTCTCCCAAAAGTCCCCTTGACACCCCCCAACCTCCACCCGCACCCCAAACACACACACACACACACACACACGCCAATACTGAGAAGCAACTCTATCTTCTCCCCCCCCCCTCTGACATGCGTGTGGTTGGTCAGGGTCCTGTCATCCCCACTGACCCCCCCACCACCACCCCCCCCCACCCCCCCCCGCGGCCCATGCCGACCTGTGTAAATAAACACAGCCTGCCGGAATGCGCTCCAGCGACACGGGGACAGGCACCCGGCCCAACCCAAACCCAACCCAACCCTGGTTCCTATGAGAGACCCCAAACTCTCAGCACAGACAGTAACCCTTTCTCGCCGTGCTTCTTTCTTTCTTTCTTTCTTTCTTAGTGGCCCGTCTTGCTGTTTCCCAAAGAACTCGTTACTTTAGGCAGTATCTTTTTGAGTGTTGGGACGGAACGACTTGGGTTTGTTTCTTTATTTATTCCCTTTTTTGCATTTTGGATGCACACCCAGGAGACAGCCCTGCGCCAGTGACCCAAGATGGCTCGCCAGCCGGGTCAGTGTGTCCAATCAGCTGGCCAGGTGTGTGTGTGTGTGTGTGTGTGTGTGTGGAAAAGAGGTTTAATGAGGTTCTTTTTAAAGTAGGGTGAGTTGCTAACTTTAGGGTGTGATTGGCGAGGTTTGAATTCTCCAGAGCAGTCAACAGGGTCGAACCCAACCATCCAGCCAGTCTCCCTCCCTCCCTCGCCTCCTGCCTGCCCGCCCGCCCGCCTGCCTGACTGCCTTCCAGTCTGTGGCCCTGTTGGCAGTGTTGGGTGTCATCTGCACAAAAGGTGAAAAGGTGACAGTCCCACACTCGTGCAGGCACACGGCAGGGTCCAGTTTTCTCCCCGTTGACACCCTCTGCCTTTCCCACTATCTTTCACCACTCTGTCTCACGCACACACGCACACACACACATACACACACAGAGCCATTCCAGCTCTCAGATGGGGGCTTCTGAGAAAAAGGCAGCAATGTACACTTAGTGCCTGTAATGGCTACCAGATGGCCAGTCACAGGTGTGCCTGTACGAGTGAGTGAGTGAGCGAGCGCGCGAGCGAGGGAACCAGCGCCTGTGTGAACGTGTGTATCAGGACTGTGAGCGAGCAACATTGTGTGTTGAACTTGTGGCACTCCCTGTATCCCCACACACACATACACACACACACACGAAAGGCTTATGCCTTTTCACCACCAGCCCTTGTGTGCGAGTGGGGGTGGCGTGGCGGTCGTCGGGTGATGAATGCACGGTCTCAGGTGTACACTAATTCTGCTGTGTTGGGGAATTTTTCAAGCCAGGGTGGGTCCCGCTTCATTTTTCATCAAAAAAGGTGATTTGCTTTGAGAACGACGAGAGAGAAAAAACGCGGGGGATGAAGAGAGGAGGAGGAGGAGGTTAAAGTTAAAACGAACGTTGACTGAAGGGCCTCTATTCATGATCCGTTCGCGTTCGAGACCGTAGGCTCGAAAAGTAGCAACAATTGGGCCTTTCAGGGAAAACGATGATTTTTTTTTCTTCCCCCCATGCCGTGCTTTAAGCGCAGTGGTCCTGGTCGGGGAAGCCAAATAAAGCTCTTTCATGTGCGCACCTGGTTTTGAGGGGGGGATCAGAGGCTTGCGGTCGGGTCGAGCTGGGCCAGGCCAAGCTGACTGACCGACCGACCCAGAGCAGGCAGATCCTGGTTCTGTTTGCTCAGCCCTCCTTGGACCTGCTCGCAGTCCAGATCCAGTGCACAGTTAATCACTTCTCTCTCTCTTTCTCTGCCCAGCAGCATGAAGTACACACACACACACACACACACACACACACACACACACACACACACGCTCTCTTCTACACACACGCTTATACACTTGCACACACTTTTCCTTCTTCAACGTTACCATTTCAGACACATGGGTCTGTTAACTACAAACAAACACGCATGCATGCACACACACGCATACAAACACACACACACACGCTTGCACGCTTGCCATTCCATCACAGACCGGCCAGCTCAGGTTCTCCTCACCAGAGACTCTTAACTGTCCTTCCAGTGCCCCTGTTCCTACACACACACACACACACACACACACACACACACACACACACACACACAGCCATCCCTGCTACCCTTCAGCATGTGTGCAAGCAGAGAAGGCGGCATTCACAGCCCAGACAAGTAGATATATGGAGTGGGGAAGGTGGAGGCAGTGGCAGTATTTTGACCATGATCGATAGCAGAGTGTTTTTGTAAATGCCTGTCAAACACATGTTCATCTTCTTGTTCAAACGTCCGTTTGGTCTAGTTTGTCTGACTCTAATGAGCTTGTGTTTTTTTTTTCTCTCTCTTTTCTTTTTCTTTCCTTGTCTCTTCCTTTCTTCTATTCAGCCACGACGCTGTTGGACCTGACGGAACAGTTTGCGCCTCCAGAAGTGTCACCCCCAATGCTGCTGCGGCTCATCGAGGCTATCGAGCGTAAAGGTGGGTGTCCTCATGCCATCTATCTTCTCACAGCACCCCCCTGTCTCCCACCCCCCCCAGCCATCTCTCTCTTCCCCCCCAAACACCCATCGCCTTTAGCACAAAATACACTTCAATCGATTTTTACCTCGTCTTTTTCCCCCACTGCCACTGTTGGGGGGGAAGTGTCTTCATTGACCAGACCTTATTAAAAACTTTTCCACCGCTTCATTTATTCATTGACTGGTTGTTTCAGGCCCTCAAGTTAGTAGTTCTGTGCCCTGACTCGCTAGTTCTGTGTCTCTCTCCGCAGGTCTGGACAACCCCACGCTGTATCGCACCTTCACTGCAGGCGGAGGCCTGGAGATCAGGCAGTGCTTCGACAGCGGTGAGTCACGTCACATGACGCATCCACCTACTTCCTGCTTCCTGCTTGGGTTGTTTAAGATGGTAAACATGTGGAGCGGTTAAATGACTGGTGTGTGTCTGTGTGTGTGTGTGTGTGTGTGTGTGTGTGTTTCCAGATCCCCCTTCGGCAGACCTGGATCAGTTCGACCTGCCCTTGCTGTGTGATGGCCTGAGGCGTTACCTGCAAGACCTCCCCCAGCCTGTCATCCCCGGCGCTGTCTACAGCGAGCTCGTCCACATAGCCCAGGGTGAGTCTTTTCTTTCAGCCTCTTAGTTCTGCAAGGCCCCATCTGTTCACACTGGAAGCACTGACCTCCTGGGGATGTGTGTCTGCATTGCCCCCCCTCCTCCCCTCCCCGACCCCTATTTTCAGGGATGAGCAGACAGTGCTCCCATCCTATTTTGTTTCTATTTGGACGCAGACTGCTGTCTTGGTTTCTTGCATGACAATGGCTGTCTGCTCCCAGGCAGACTGTGCAGGGTTCTTAAAATGGACGGCCCGTAAGCTAAGGGCTGAGAGGCAGGCCCAAGGCACAGAGCCAGCCTCCTTGTGCTGAAAAAAGAGGGCCGTAGTGCCTCCCCTTCACCGCTAGGTGGTGCTGTTTTGCCGAGGAGCCTCACAGCCTTCAGCAGAACGGTGTCCCAACTGCTGGCAGACAAACTATTGTCAGCGAGTGTGTTTTACGACCCCGTACGGAGGCACGTTGGGATGGAAGCGCAGTTCAGGGAATCACAGCCGTCACGGCAGCTCCGCTTTCCTTTCTGGAAAGGTGACGTGGGACCCTAAAGTGGTGCCTTGGGCTTAGCCTGCTCAGGTACTCCTGCTGAAATACCGGCCATCGGCTGGTCCTTTTTTTTTTACCATTAGCTGAGGTAAATGGCTTGTTTTTGTGAGTCCACTTCTTTGGTCAGTACAGTTTGGCCTCATATGAACCTAAATGGCAACATTGATACCCGGTTAATGATTGCCCCCCCCGCAACACCACCCACTTTAAAGTACGTGTACTAGTGCCAGTGTCTTCTGTTGTTACTGTTATGTGTTCCCAGATTCGAACATTGTGTACAATGCTTCAAAGGACCACCCCTGGTGAACCAGTTACATGTAAACATAGCCGGAGCACAGGGTTCAAGCTAAAGAGAAACCCATGCACTGTCCTTCTTTTGAGATTTTTTTAATCCGTTTATTTATTTTAATTTTAATTTTATTTATTTCTCTTCTTTTCTCTTCTGCTTTTTTATCTGTGGTACTGTCACGCAATGCGTCACATTGGCCAGATAACCGAATGCAAGAGCTGGTAATAGGTGTTAAGTTTCGTTTTTTTTTTTTTTTTTTTTTTTTGTTCTAAGATTTAATCTCGTGCATTTGCCTAATAGACAGCCGCTTGCAGGTGTAGCGCATGTCTGGGTGACCTAAGGTAAGCGCGCTGGGTCGACTGCTCTTGCGGTTGACAGAAGTAGAGCTGAAAGTAGAGAACTTTCCGTCCGCGAGGTGTCCCTCCCCTTTCCTGTAGTCTTTGCTTGCATATCGCACTGCTGCCATAGCAACTACACCAACTTACCAGGTTCTATGAAATCTGAAAGTCGGGTGTTAAATTTACCTAGAAGTCTCCGTTGTGTGTGTGTGTGTGTGTGTGTGTGAGTGAAAGTCTTGAGTGCGTTGAGTGTATTACAGTTGTGCACCCCATAGAGGTGTAGGTGTGTATGTATATACTTAGCCCCTGACACACACATTTATTGATTTCACAGGTATAAAAAGTACAATTGACATTGAAAGGTTAATTTTCCACTTTTCTTCAAATACACACCATTTTATTCCCCCACCCTCCGCAATCATCCACACTACATGGTCTGTACAGATTTTACAATAAGCAGAAAACTAAAAATAATGAAGTGCAAAGTGGATAATACAATGTGCATTGAATATGTCAATGTACCCTCGGCCTCTACACCTTCTTTCATAAGCGGTGTTTTATCCCAACAAGTGATCACATTTTACAGTTCTGCTGTCTCTATGTCTCTACCCTCCTTTGCTAGCCAATATTGATTCTACAAGTGATCATGCCTAACTCATTCTTTGTCTCTACCCCCCCAATCTCTCTCTATCTCTTTCTCTCTCTCTCTCTCTCTCTCCCCCTCTCTCTCGCTCTTGGTTTCTTTCTTCTTCTTGCCTCTTTCTTTCTCTCTCTCTCTCTCTCTCTCTCTCTCTCTCCCCCTCTCCCCCCATGCAGAGGTGGCAGGCCCTGACGAGTGTTCGTCTCTGCTGCGGCGCGTGCTGCAGTCTCCGGCGGTGGCCCCCCAGCACTGGCTCACGCTGCAGAGCCTCCTGCGCCACCTGGCCCGCGTCTGCCAGGCCTCCGCCCGCAACCTGCTGAGCGCCCGCGCCCTCGGAGAGATCTTCAGCCCGCTGCTCTTCAGACAGCAGGCCACCAGGTAGGATAGGGGGGGCAGGGGTCACTAACCCACCACCACCACCAAGCACACACACACTCAACAACCCACAGAAAGGTGCAGCTATATTTTAAAAAATATATTTTTAAAATAGTACATACACATAAATAGTACATAGTACATTAAATAGTACATACTATATAAAAAAATGTATATTTTTTTAATATAGTGCATACACATATGAGAACAACTGCATATATGTGTATGTATAAGTTTACATACCCTGGCAGAATTGATACAGTAAACACAGGTGTTTGACAATATATGGCTTTAGCCAACTATAAGTGAAAGAATTCATTCATATCATTCATATTGTCTGAAAAATGGTTAAGAAAGCATCAATCCTGCCTGGGTATGTAAACTTATGAGCACAACAGTATATATACATACATATATTTATAAATACACAGATATGATTGGTCAGGCCACCAGGTAGGAGGGGGCCACTGCAAATGCCACGATCACACTCACCAACCAACCCACGGAAACATGTCGAAATGTATATATAGACACACCATAGACACACTGATGTGTAGATTTATAAATACACACATACACACACATGCACACAAATATAGACACTGATACAGAAAGTTTCACGCACACACAAAAATAAGCACACAACTGGAAACTTCAGACAGGTGTGGGCGCATAAGCCAATGCTTATTCTAAAACTTGCGCTTCTTGCTAGGTAAAAGACAAATGTGTATGCATACCTACCCTAGCTGATTCTCAACTCAACTAACTTTTTGCCTTTTGTTCTTTCCTTTCTACTTTTTTATTCTCTATCCTTCTCTCTCTCGCGCTCTCTCGCTCTTAGCTGTGAACCCAGCCCAGACTCCCACATACGCATCATTGAGGTCCTGGTCACCAGCGAATGGGGCGACAGTCAGCCAGCACCAGGTAGGAACAGAGGCCTTTTCTCACACATACACACACAAATGACCAGAGGGGCATGTTCTCACACACACACAAATGAC
>CM059273.1:8471639-8531639 GCA_030347295.1 Setipinna tenuifilis | reverse complement strand
GCTCACTCGGCTGTGCTGTGTTGTGTGGTGCGCGCCACCGGTTACCTCCCCCTGCCTGCCACCAACCTCGACCTCCACCACCACCACCTCCACCACCTCCTCCTCCTCCTCCACCTCCTCCTCCTCTTTACCTCTGCGGATTTACCTGGATTTCCCAACGCTCAACGGGGGGGGACACGACACTGCCAAGTGCCACTGCAGCCACGCGGGCTTAGACAGGCAGCACGGAATGGACGTACACCTCAGGATTTGCACTGCCGTGTGGATTTGAGTTTTTGAGGGACTTTTAAAAAAGGATAATCCTTTTAAAAAGGGGGGGGGAATGCCTGCGAGGATTGCCTGCTGCTGATGATTTGCTGATCTCCCTCAAGGGTCAAGTAGAACATGCACAACTTGCAGAGTAAGTGTGTGCATTTTTTTTTTTCTTGTGGGTGTCTTTGTGTTTTATTGTAGCACTACAGTTACAGGGCTGTTGCAACATCATGCAAGAGTTCGATGTCAGGTGGAATGTGCTGGCTCTGCAATGGTTTGCAGTAGTTTTTCTTTTTTTGTTTTGGGGCATGTAGTAGTGCAGAAACAGAAAATCAACCTGTGTGTGTGTGTGTGTGTGTGTGTGTCCCTAAGCTCTGTTGGTCATAATGACTGTGTGTGTGAAGAGAGGCGGACAGTCCTTGGCCAACCTTTTTTGCTTTTACGGGGGAAAGAACTGTTTTGACAGCCCCCATATATCACCAGCTCTCTCTTTTTTTTCACCCTGCAAAGAGCCAGCCATTCCTGGGAGGGTGGGGGGGGGCATTTTGTGTGTGTGTGTGTGTGTGTGTGTGTGTGTGTGTGTGTGTGTGTGTGTGTGTGTGT
Source organism: Setipinna tenuifilis (assembly GCA_030347295.1). NCBI lineage: Eukaryota > Metazoa > Chordata > Actinopteri > Clupeiformes > Engraulidae > Setipinna > Setipinna tenuifilis. Next base: position 8,530,784 of record CM059273.1, on the reverse strand, counting down.
CTCTGCGCCTGCCTGCCTGCCTGCCTGTGCATTTGCCTGTGCATGAAGTGGGTTAACCAGTTCGGTCTCAAACAAGGGCTTGTTCCAACATGCCTGAACATGTGGCCCTGCATCTGCTTGAGGGATTTATTTACATTTTGACAATCAGTCTGCGTCACAAGTCACACCGGCTGCCGTCACTTGGGCCACTTGGTTTTTTACTGTTAACTGTTCTGTCCCGCGCGCGCTCAAAAACATGCAAATTCTACTTTCAGTCCCACTGATTGTCAGTGAAGACCGGTTGACAATGTTTAGCAGTGAAGGCTAATGCACGTAGATGAAATGAGGATCTCGAATGTGTGTACCCTGTGTTGTTACTGAGGAAGTAGAGCTGCCTTAAAGCAACATCAGAACACTTTTTTCATCTTTGGTTATCTTTTTGTCTCATTCAAACTTACAGACTGCAAACTTAGTGCGGTTTTAGCCCCCATGGAGGGGGACGCAAAGTGAATTCAGAAGTGCTGTTCACCCTGTTACAAGTTGATGATGTTACCACTGAAACGATTTTAGGGAAACAGTATTTTAAGATTGGAAAAAGCTACTTAGTGTTGTTGCTTTAATAAAACAGGGCTTTTCCTCCTTCTGTGTTACTCCGAGAGAGAGAGCAGGGCTGCTTTAAGCGAGTGAGCAGGGGCTTTTTCTCCTGTGTCAGGAGCAGGGGCAGGTCATGAGCAGGGGGGGGGGGGGCATGATTAGTGGCAGGCAGGCCACTCGGCACAGCGTTGGGAGATCATGGGATGACAATGGCCGCATTCCTCTCGCTCCCTTAATAAACCCCGCTACTGAGAAGCCACCGCTATTTTCAGACCGTCCGCCAGGGCAGACGGGCAGGGTTAAGATATCTGCCCCTACACACACACACACACACACACACACACACACACACACACACACACACACACACACACACACACACACACACCCTCCTCCTGTCACATTCTGGGATTACAGACGGTGTCGGCAATGCTATGTCACACACACACATACACACACACATACACACACAGTGCTGTGTCCCGCACAACCACATTGCTGGCTGGCCCTGCCTGCCTACGTGCCGATGCAACACAGTGGATTTAGTGTGATTGCCAGCGTTAGGATGAGAGAGAGAGAGAGAGAGATTGTTGGGGGGTAGGAGGAGGGGGAGGGAGGAGGGAGGAGGGGGGGGGGAGATTTCGTCACATGCAGCTAAGAGGCGGGCCCAGTCGACCTGCAAGAGCGAGTGAGCGATGGAGGGGAGGGAGAAAGGAGAGAGAGAGGAGGAGGAGCAGAGCGACTGAGCTCTCATTTCCCCTCTCCAGCGCTCGCGCTCGCTAGGCTCGCTCGAGAGAAGAGATGAGATGATGCTCTGCAGCACACACACAGGCTGCACACACGCAGGCTGCTGACAGGATTTTTTTTCTCTACGTTTCCTTCTGTGGCGCTTACACTCTCTCAGCGGCAGCGGCTCTGCTCTTTGTGCTTCTCTCCTCTCCTCTCCGTGTGGACGCATGTCTGCACGCATCTGACTGACTCAGCGGCAGGAGGATCTACCGCCACAGCGACCTTTTCTCCCGTCAGCTCACCAGCGTTGCAGCTCTGAGCCTCCTTTCTTAACGACACAGGAAAGGAAGAGAGGCGGATTTTATTTATTTCATTTTTTTTCTCTCCTTCGAGCTGGTGAGAAGAGAGAGAGAGAGGGAGGGAAGGAAAGGAAGGTGCGGGGGGGGTGAAAGAGGCATAGCAACGGGGCCGGTGAGCTTTCACAATGACATCACTTCGCTGGGGAAACGCGAGCCACCGCACCAGGCAAGGCTGCAGGAGTGGTCTCTGACAGACTGCTCGCATGCCATTGGCTGTGGTAAGTGATGTAATGTAAATCTGCCTAGCATTTCTTTCCTCACCGACAGCATGATCGCGGGCGCATAGAGAACTCGTGCAAAAGTACAGGCGTGACGCGGAAGGGACAGAGACAGACGCCAAGAGCGAGAGAGAGAGAGTGAAGTCTAGTCGGCTGTGTGGTTTTTCTCTTTTGCTCTTAAGAAGCAAGGGTTAGGTGACTGACAGTACGTGAGGATGGCTCATGGCTTTAACGGGCGCAAATCATGCATTGCAGCGTAGATTGCGAGGAGTATGGACCAGCGTGAGCCGTCTTTTCTGAGTGCCGGGGAAACGATGCTGTCTTACATCGAGATGGACCCTCCAGGTAGGGCGATGCTTGCTTGTCTCCTGTTGCTGGGCTGGCATGTAGGCTAGAGGTGTGTGTGTGTGTGTGTCTCTCACTGACAGTGCTTAGCACAGCTTCCCTGTGGGTTACAGGATGACACGGCCAAACACCTGCTCCTGCTCCGGGCTGCTTTGGCCACTTGTGTGCTTCCGTTACAAGTCGGAGGATATATATATATATATATATATATATATTTGTTTTGTTTTTTTTGGTGCATTTTCTTGGTTCCTCTTGTAAAGTGTTGCGCAGGTTTTGAAAGTGGCTTTGTGTGCATGCGTGTGTGTGTGTATATTGTGTGTGTATGGGGATGGGATCTGAGCTGAGCGTTTGCAGATGGCTAATCTGTGGAGCTGATGGTGATATGAATGAGATCCTTACAGTGGCAATGAATGGAAGCGGAGGGAGAGGGGATGGATGGTGGTGGGGGTGTGTGTGTGTGTGTGTCGTGTGTGTGTGTGTGTCGGGGAGGTGGGAGGGCGGTCGTATGGAGATGCCGGTCTCCTGGTGGCCACTCTCTGCAGCACTGGTGCTAATGCGCAAGAGATCTGTCGAACAAAGAGAGAGTCCGAAGCGATGAAGTGGGGGGGTGGGGGGGTTGCTACCGACCGGCTGCTGCGAGTTAGGATAAAAATAGCCTCCCCTCTCATCTCCCCTCCACCCCCAACCCCCCCCCCCCCCCCCCCCCCCAACCAGTCTCCTCCGAGACCAGACCGCATCGCACCGCGCACAGCACAGCCCCCGCAGGTGTGTGTCAGTCATGTCGTCAGCCAATGGGGCTGCGGCTGCCATGGCGATCTAACGATGGAGCAGCCACTCAATGGGAGTGTCGTAACGGGGACGGGGGGAGAGTTGCCATGCAGAGGTGCGCGTGCGGGGGCTGGGGCTGGAGCAGGAGCGTGAAGCCCCCCCCTACAACACAAAAGAGAGGGAGCGAGGGAGAACAAGGGGGAAGAAAGGGGGAGAGGGAAAGAAAAAGAGAGAGGCAGAGAGAGCGCATGCAAGAGAGAAGCTTAAGAGCATAGGACAGAGAAAGCAAAAGAAAGGTAAGAGCACAAGGGAGAAGGGGAAATAAAGGGGAGAGGGAAAGAGAGACAGAGAGAATCTCAGGTGCATAGGAGTTTAAAGTGTTAAAATAAGAGGGGTGAACGGCAAAGCGCTTGCCACAGTGCTACCTGCAGATTCTGCTGGAGGAGAAACGGGTTTCCTAGACTAGTCTTGCTTCTCTTGAAAGAAAGACGAGTCGAGGGGAGGAGGAGGAGGAGGAGGAGCAAGATCGGTCAGAAATATGTGTGCTGACAGGTGACGACTGTGGCGGCAGCTCCATCTGGTATGTGCTCTGTGTGACTTAACGCCCAGTGCTCCTCAGGCTCTTCCTGTTCCACACCAAGAGTTGCGTGTGTGCATTTTTCTGCAGCTCTCGCGCTCTCTCAGGGTGGCGTTGATGCCGATGGTGCTAGATTTGGGTTAGCATGACCTCACTTGGGTTTTTTTTTTTGACGCACTATATCCTTCATAGTTCTGGCACCCCAGCAAGAATGGGGGGGAAGAATGGAGAATGGCCTTAATTCTTTGTGGCCTCCTTTCCCCCATCGTTCCTTTTTTGAATGAAATGCTTTTCTTCCTGACTCATTCTCCTCGACTGTTGCCGTGCTGAGACACGGCTCTGTTCTTTCCGTTCGATTTAATCAAGTGGAAAGGGATGACGGAGCTGAAAGGAAGAGGTGGGAGAGGGGGAGGAGGAGAGGAGGAAAGCGAGCGAGCGAGTGAGTGAGTGAGAGAGAGAGCGAGAGAGAGATGTGTTGCCTGTTGCTGTCAATGGGATGAAATGTCTTTCAGATTTGCACTGGGGGGGGGGGGTGTTTGAGGCAGGAAGCCCTTCTTCACTAGAGGATGTTTGAGTCACGCAATACACATATGAACGATATGAGACTGAGACACGGTGCTGGTCACAGCCATGTTAGACTCATACATTTATGTTTTTATGTTGTTTTGTTTTACAAGCTGTTTTTTATATATATATATAACCAAATCCAATATTGACCAGTTTTTTTTTTCTGTTCTTGTTTGTTCTGCAGCGCTACCTCCAAAGCCACCCAAACCCGCCCCTGTGACTAACAACGGTATGAACAACAATATGGCACTACAGGATGCCGAGTGGTACTGGGGAGACATCTCAAGGCAAGTCATACACAACGCACACTTACACACACTTACACACACTTACACACTCACATTTACACACAACAGCCACACCACACCTCACCCCCATCCCCCATCACAGTCACTTGGTCACAATCATTTCCAAAACAGGAAGTGGTGCCTGTGCAGCTCTCAGCACATTGAGATTTTGATCTCTAATCATGGCGTCTCTGCCTCCCGTGTCATTTTTCTCGTTCCGCGCAGGGAGGAGGTCAACGAGAAGCTCAGAGACACTCCCGACGGTACGTTTCTTGTCCGAGATGCTTCGACCAAGATGCACGGAGACTACACGCTCACGCTAAGGTAAGGTGTCCTCTGTCAGTGCGGGCTACCTGCAGCCTAAAACTGCTGAATTGTCTTGTTGTGTTGTGTTTTTTTGTCAGCACTTAGATCTTGCATTGAAATAAAACCCTGTTTTTCTCAACCATCTACAGGAAAGGAGGCAACAACAAGCTGATCAAAATTTTCCATCGCGATGGGAAGTACGGCTTCTCGGACCCCCTTACCTTCAACTCTGTGGTTGAGCTGATCAACCACTACCGGCACGAGTCCCTCGCCCAGTACAACCCCAAGCTAGATGTGAAACTACAGTATCCTGTGTCAAAGCACCAGCAGGTTAGCAACCTCTTTCATTTGGGTCTCTGTAAATTTATAATTGCACCAGAGCTCAAGGTTGTGCCCGTTTAGTGATCCCTGATTCTGAGTGTGGCTATATTGGGTTTTTTCTTTAGGATCAAGTGGTGAAGGAGGACAACATCGAAGCTGTGGGCAAGAAGCTCTACGAGTACCACCAGCAGTACCAAGAGAAGAACAGAGAGTACGATAGACTTTATGAGGAGTACACGAGAACATCACAGGTTTGTGCCTCAGAAACCTACAGCATGGTGTCACATTTAATAAATACTACTGTAAACTGGAAACCAACTGGATTTTGGTTTCTTTAAAAATAATGAAAAAAAGACAAGTAGAAAGGTCTGTGGATTGTTGAAACAACATGTCTTGACGTCATTTTACAGGAAATTCAAATGAAGAGGACTGCCATCGAAGCCTTCAACGAGACCATCAAGATCTTCGAGGAGCAGTGCCAGACTCAGGAGAGGTACAGCAAGGAGTACATCGAGAAGTTCAGGCGCGAGGGCAACGAGAAGGAGATCCAGCGGATCATGGTGAACTACGAGAAGCTCAAGTCGCGCATCAGCGAGATCGTGGACAGCAAGCGGCGTCTGGAGGAGGACCTGAAGAAGCAGGCGGCCGACTACCGCGAGATCGACAAGCGCATGAACAGCATCAAGCCCGACCTCATCCAGCTGCGCAAGACCAGGGATCACTACCTTACGTAAGTAGTCCGCCCCCTTTACCTCAGCACACCTCAACACCTTATTAAGGTATATCTTGTATTAAGGTATATATTAGCAAGATGTGCTGCATCAATTATTCAGTGATTAATTATGGCTAGCCGCCGTGATCATCGGCAGTGTCTAGGTCTGGTCAGTAATTTGGGATTTGTGTTAATCTAATCTGTTCTTCTTGTGTCCATCCCAGGTGGCTTACACAGAAGGGTGTCCGGCAGAAGAAGCTCAACGAATGGCTGGGCATCAACAACGACAACATGGAGGAGTAAGTATCTCACGGCCAAACAGGCACCACGGTGCTTCCTCGCTTAAGTTTAACAGACCAAGTAACTTTGGCCAGGCCTGAAATTTCAGAGGTGCTTTTAACGCAAAGCAACAAAACCTAACCCACCAAAGCAACAAAACCTAACCCACCCTGCACCCCGGTGCTTTTGTGTCCCCAACAGTCAGTACTCGACGGTGGACGACGACGAGGACTTGCCGCACCACGACGAGCGCTCGTGGAAGCTGGGCAACATCATCCGCACACAGGCCGAGGCCCTCCTGAGGGGCAAGAGGGACGGAACATTCCTGGTACGGGAGAGCAGCAAGCCCGGCTGTTACGCCTGCAGCGTTGTGTGAGTACCCTTCACTTGTCTTCAGTTCCCCTTCCTCTAGGAGTAGCAACTACATTGCAGCTTTCTTTTATAATCACACCTACCTCATGGATTATTTGTAATTTACTTTACCTGTGTTGTTGGTTTAGAGCCTTTTTTTAATGTGGCAGTAGATTTTTTTTTCTAAAGAATAGGACAGTGAGCTGCATTATTCATGAAGCATTGGCTAACTCTTGCTCTTGTTCCCTCCCTCTCTCTCTCTCTTTGTCTCTTTCTGTCCTCCTTTCCTCCTTGCAGTGTGGACGGTGAGGTCAAGCACTGCGTCATCAACAAGACGCCCTCAGGCTATGGTTTCGCGGAGCCCTACAACCTGTACAGCTCGCTGAAAGAGCTGGTCCTGCATTACCAACACACCTCTCTCGTCCAGCACAATGACTCTTTGAATGTCACATTAGCGTACCCTGTTTACGCACAGCAGAGACGATGAGGAGACACTTCCTCCTCTTTTTGGGGAACTGCCCCTCCCCAGCCCAGCCCCCCATCCTCTTCCTCCTCCTCCTCCTCCTCCTCCTCCTTCTAACCTCCCTCGCTGGCTTGGCTGCGGGACGTCGGGAAGGGTGCAGGCATTCTGACACGGACTGGGAGGAGCTTGGCGTGAAGCGGCGGGGGGGGGAATGGAGATGGAGAGGATGCCTTTTGTCAGGGGGACTGCAGGACACATGGGGAGAGGGGAGATGTGAAAGGGGGCGGGGGGGCTGTGTCGCTTGCCTTTTTCTTTCCACCCTTTACAGACTCAAACTGGGAAGACGGCGAAGAAGGGAACGAGGGGAGGGAGTGAGTGTGTGAGTGAGAGAGAGAAAGAAAGGAGAGACAAATGGAATGGAAATCCAAATACACACAAATATATAAATATATATCTATATATTACTATATCTAAAGACAGATGCGGACGTTTCAGCCTCCGGGACTGGGGACGAGTCTGAATGTAGTTCCCTTTTTTCTTGCACTCTCTTTTTGCCGGGGTGCAGCACCCAGAGGAAACTGTGGAACTCCTCCCACCCCCCCCTCAACCTTCACGTTCTCCTCCCTCACCTCTCATACCTTCCCCCTCCTTTGCCCAACCTAAAATGGAGGACGTCGGTCGGAGGCCTTTTTTCCAGATGGTGCTTGTTCATCGTAAAAGCTTTACCTGCTGGAATGTCGTTACGCAGATGAGCCACCACTGCTGCCCTCGGTCGGTCACCCATCTTACCCCTGCGGCACCATCTGCCTGTGATGGGCATGCGTTTCTATGCCCCTCCACCCACCCCACCCCACCCACCCACCTCCTCTGCCTCGTGAAGCCTCCCCAATTCCCTACTCACTCACCCCACCCCCCCACTCTATTCAGGTCTCTGTGTGGTTGTGTGCGTGCTTGCGCGTGTGTGTGTACGTGCGTACGTACGTACGTATGTGCGTGCGTGTGTGTGAGTAAAAGTGGCGTGTACATTAGTGTCGATGTGACCAAAACTCACAGTATCTGAAAGCTAAAAATCATCGTCGGGGTGCTTAACATTTGTGATGTTTAAACAAAACAAAAAACGAAAAGACTCTAAAAATGGACAGACCATGGAACAGCTGATATATGTAGCAAGATGGCACTTTTCTCTTTTTTTCCTTTGTCCTTCATTTTTTTGTTTCTGTTTTTTTGTTTCTTGGAATTAAAAAAAGAGCATATATTCTGAAACCTGTTTCCTCAAAGAGACTCCTGTGAGACGACTGGTCTTGCTGGGAGCCTTTGACCATGTGGGGGGCAGGCCCAGCCAGTGGCGATTTGCTCCCTGTGACGCTCACAGGTCTCTGGGCTCGCCTCTCGCCAACGGACTGGTGTAGTGTGAGAGAGCAACTGCAGCAGCCTGCAACGGATAAAGAATAACGATCTTTATTTCATTATGATGATGTACATACAGTGAAACCTGTGAGGATGATGACTTGCCGTATTGTACCAAAAAAAAAAGAAAAGCTCAGTTCCTTTTTTTTTTTTTTTTTTCTCAGTTTATTCTAATCTGCTATGCAATTCTGTATCACCCTCCTCTCAGCAAAGGTTTTATTTTACATGTTGCTACCCATAATATAAGCTTTTTTTGGCTTGGAAAAAAAAAGTATCTGTATTTTTTTGCCCGTGACAAAATCTCAAAGAGGATATATTGTCAAAATGCCAAGAAAGTCTCAGTTTTCAAACCTGAAATAAAAAAAAGAAAAAAAAGAACAGGTTTACTTTGATCATAAGTGTCTGAACAGAACAGAACAGGTGCACAGATGGAGAGAAGAAAGATGAGCATTTTTGTTAGCCTTTTTACTTTGAACTACTGGCCTGCTGGGGCACCCGGGTCCTCAGAGAAAACTGTTAAGCCAAATCGACAACATTTGGTTTTTTTCATAGTAGATCTTTTTACCAAAAAAAAATAATGTACACTGTCAAGACCTGCATAGCAAACCGACGATTAGTATATTCTCACGTTCCCTGACGAATTTTTGTTTTTTCCTTCCGAGAGTTTTATTTTGTGATAAAGTTTTTATTTTCCACTTGTGAGGGAAGCGAAGAAAAAAACACAGAGTTAGTTTTGTGGAATGGCAGAAAACGCAGCAGCATGCTCAGTTTGGAAACGGGGAAAGAAAAAAGGTTTCCTTCTCATTCCTTGGTCCATACAGTATTTTTTCTGTATCAGAAAATTCTTAATGAGTGTTTACGTGGGTGTGAACGGGCTCATTTTGACTAGTGCGGAATGCTTGTGACCATGCATCGTTTTCTTGACTAATGTTTCTGCCACCGAAAGAAGAAAAAAAGAAAAAAAAACGTAGAAAAAAAAATAATGATAAACGTACCAAATTAGACACAGCTGCCAACTTGATAGCGCACATCTTTCTTTTCTACATTTTTCCCCTGTCCCATCTATAACAGTATTTGAAGCTTGATGACTGATTTTGTTTTTTTTCTAAGTCTGTTTTAGAGCGGGTGATACGCTCAATGCAAATCCTCAGTACACAATTTATATGCAGCTACTACCCTGCAGTATGAATATGGCTTGTGTTGCCCTTCGCATCACTGAATATCAGTATAAAACATGCATTCTTCTGAATCGTTAATCGAGTGTTTTGGTTTGTTCCAACATGTTCTTTTTCGATCACTCATTGTCGTATCTGAACAATCTTTTACCTTTTTGTGTTCTGGGTTACCATTGATGAGCATGCTGTCCTCTTTAAGATCACACCTCTTTTTTTGTTCAAGCTAGGCCTGATTGCCTTAAAACATATTTAGATGACTTTATTTTTAAACAAAGGGTCAGTCCTCGTCTGCACCTGTTGCAACTTTAACCCCATGTGTTTATCCCTCTACTAGAGACAATTGCTCAAAGATGTATGAGTGAACACTGATTTGTAAACATGATTTAACTTCGTTTTCTCTTCATATTTGATGTAATTCTGCCCTTTTGCTTTCAAAAAAGAGAAGAATTTAGGTGGATGTAGCAAACATCTTTTTTTTGTAAATTTTAGGAGTAGAGGTTGTCAAGTTCAGGTATTCACAGTCACACCTGCCTTAACTGGCGAAGAGACTTAAGTCATTGGTTGTCAATGCCAAAAGCACTGCGCACAGAGCAGGTGTGAAGTTAACCATGCCATCTTAACCGCTATCCTTGCATTGGCAGTTAACCCCCACGAGGCGTTTGCTAAACGTAGTGGGGACTGTTCATTTACTGCACTCATGCTGGAGAGTTATAACGTCCAAGGGAGCCATAACTGACCAGACCAGTTAGGCTCTCAGCCTTCCAGAAATGGAAGGCCCCTCTCCCTGTTTGATTGAAATGGTCAACTTCAGACTCACAGACAGCGTTCAAAGAAAACTAAGCACTGTTAAAAGTTAAAGAAAAAAAAAACCCACTTGTCATATCTACAGCGATTTATTTTGATATTTCCCTTTAACAATTGTTATGTCATTGTAGTTTTGACCAAAGCCTATTGAGGCTTTGGGGAGTATTTGTTCACATAGTTTAAAAGTGTTGTTAGTTTGGCCCTTATCACAGAGAAAATGCGGCACCATGTTTTTCATTTTTTCCCCCACCCCTCTTTTTTTTTCTCATTTTGTTTTCCCCTCTTAAGGCTTTATGACATTGGTTTACGGTAAACATGAGATGATTGTGTCAGAAATATTGAGATTAAGATTTACCAGTGTGTCCCAGTTTTAAAACAGCTTAAAAACCTGTATGGGCTTTGTGAAAAAATAAAGAACTGTTTTTAAGAAAAAAAAAAAATCAGTGTGAGCTTTTTTCATTTCATGACATGATTTGTTAACAGACAGTTAAGGCTGCCGAAAGTGGTGCAGCTTCAACCTTTGGCAGCTTCTGTTGTGTGCTGTTGGGTGGTTTCTGTACTCTGTGTACTGTCACAGGGCTTTGAGGTTATGCAAATTTCAGCGGTGTGGTGGCATGGCACGCCATTGATGTCAGAAGCAACTTTTAAAAAAAGTATACAAGGGTGACAGAACTTTATGTTCTTGCGCCAGCAAGCCTACACGCTGCCGGTGCAGAGGGCAGTTTTATTCTTAGCCCGTGCCTTTTTACGTGGTGTCAACCACTTGTTCCGACTCATTATTCGCTGACCCCTGATGAAGTACTTGTGCAGAAGAACAGAGGGCTACAGTCAAGACGAGAACGACGACGTCAAGACTGCAACCGCAAAGCACTTCCTTGCAGCTCTTGTCCTAGATACAATTTGGCGTTTGGGTTAAAGAGGAAGTGGAGCTGCTTCTTGTTTGACTGCATACCTGCCAACATTTAAAGTAGCAAAATCCAGGAGGTTTCAGCAGCAGTGGTCAAGCATGTTCACTTGGTCATTAATAAAGATGTTGCAACCTTCTGAATTACAAGAGGTTACTGAAAAAAAAAATGGAAATGGGTAGTCTGAAATACAAGAGAAACCTGGGAACATCTTTGGAATTGGCAAAAAGTGTCAGTGTTTTTTGCCAATTTTGTCCTAATGCCAAAAAAGCCCTACTGTTCACCTATGTGTGGAGAGACGCACACACACACAAACACACACACATGCCAACATGGTCTGTAGCGTGAAAAATGAGTCCTTCGCTCAGGGTTACATAAGAGTCACTGTGCTCGGGAGCACACAGCTGGCCAACTCAGCAGTGCCTTGTCTCTCTCTCACTCTTTCTCTATCTCTCAATTTGTTGCTCTACCTCTCTGTCTCTCTCTGTGTCTTTCTCTCTTTCCATTTTCTTTTACTTTGTGAATACAGTGACACGTTGACTTTGTCAACTTGTGAGAGATTAAGCACTGTGTGGGCCTGTTGACCTTGTAAGATTTGTAATAAAGTGATTTTGACATTTTTAATTTTCTCTCTCTCTGTCTCTTTTTCTGTCAGTTCCTCTTTCTGTCTATCTCTCTCACGCTCACTTTATGTTATTCTTTCTTTCTTCCTTCTTTCTTTCTGTCTCTCTTTTTCTCTGTCCCTCTTTCTCTGTCTTTGTGTCTGTGTCTATAACTCTCACGCTCACTCTCTCTATGCCCCTCTCTCTCTCTCTCTCTCTGTCTCTCTCTCTCTCCCCTGCTCCCACTGTCTTACTTTCTTTCTTTCTTTCTTTCTTTCTTTCTCTCTCTTTTTCTCTGTCCCTCGTTCTCTGTCTCTATAACTCTCTCACGCTCACTCTCTCTATGCCCCCCTCTCTCTCTCTGTCTCTCTCTCTCTCTCCCCTGCTCCCACTGTTTTACTTTCTTTCTTTCTTTCTTTCTCTGTCTCTTTTTCTCTGTCCCTCTTTCTCTGTCTCTATAACTCTCTCACGCTCACTCTCTCTATGCCCCTCTCTCTCTCTCTCTCTCTCTCTCTCTCTCTCCCTCTCTCTCTCCCCTGCTCCCACTGCCAAGAACTTGACTGATGGGCCAGGGGGGGAGGCGACTGACCATTCCAGCGATGTGGCTACAGGATAATTATAAACCGCATTCCTCTCCCTGGCGAGTGCAACAATAGAAGCCTCTTGCGGGGAGGTTTAAGGGGTCAACACTTTCCAAACGCGAGGTATGGCACCGCCAACCCCCCCCCCCCCCCCGCACCACCACCACCACCACCCCCGCCACACACAAAGTCAACTGTAAAAGCTTTAACTGTGTGTGTAAGCACTGTCCATGCCAAATACATACAGCCATATCAACAAAACGACATCCAGATATAGGATAGCCTATATGCAGCCCAGCTTGCGTAAATACACACACGTTACCACATGTCACACTAATGTATTACTCCTTTTAGTATTTGTTCCCCTGAGCGCACGCATAGGTCTGTGCGAAGGCTGACCATGCAGCTACTTGTTGAAGCAGAGGCCTGGTCTGTGGTGGTTGCACGTTGCAAAGCGGAAACCTAAAGGCTCACCACAGCAGTTGTTCAGCCCCAAAAATGTGCTGAGCACAGCAAGCAAGCGGGCTTCATAAATCCTGTCTTGAGAACACCTATGATGTCGCATCACAGCGTGCTCAAGAATAGAGCCACCGCCGCTGTGTGTAACAACACGTTTGAATGAGGGTTTTTTTATTTTTTTATTTTCAAAAGCAAGTTGTGTTTAGAAGCACTTTTGTTTCCCTGCAGTTTTGAGATGGTTTGCAAACCTGTTAGGTGGAAGGGTGGAGATGAGAGGACTCCTGATTGTGATTGTTAAGCCACTCTCTTCCTGTGTTGAGATAGTCTACTACACGAAACCTGTCGCAGTAACACTTTATTTTACAGTGCCAGCCATTGTTACTGTGTATCTACCTAATAAGCTACAGTGGTACAACCTGTGTAGCAATCTGCAACATCACGTACTAGTGTTGTACCTGCATAATGTATTTTTTAAGGTAGACCTACCCCACTTGTAGTGAAAACGTGTTGTAGTGAACATGTAAAATGACTTTACAAAAAGGGGCCTCTAAAGAACATGGTGATAAACACTATTGTTGTTGAGAAGGCAATGTTAGTGTATGATGCTCTCTAACAGGATACAAAGTGGAGTTACATAATGGCTCCTGCTGGCAATAACAGCCAGAACCATTACAGATGCACCAGGAATATTGGATAAACTAGAGTTTCCAATGCAGGCAGTCATAGATCTTACAAAAAAAAAGGAAACATACGATTAACAAAAAATTAACGTAAGCTTTGATTTACAAAAAATTAACGTTTTTTTGTGAGACATTCTATAGGCCAAGGCCAGAAATACAAGTCAAGCAGTAGTGTGCCCATCCCCACTGGTGAGGTGCAGGGCTGAACCCAACTAAAGCAACAAAGTGCCCACACACTGCTTAATCTCCTATAGATTTAATGTGCAGAGTTTCGACCCTACTCGGTCATCCTTAGCCAAAAACCAGGAACTCCTAGTAGGCTCAAAACAGGAGGAAGACTTGTAGGGTCGAAACACTGCACATCGAATCTATGGGAGATTAAGGTGTGTGCGGCCATTTTGTTCCTTCAGTTGTGTAAAGACCAGAAATAGCCACTCAGTGTGGGTGTGTGAGAACACGGCCATCATGTGTGTGACTGACTGTCAAGATGATGGCATGTGGATGCATGGCTGTTCTGTTTCAGAGTGTTTCAGGTGGGATGACTTGTATGCAAACCTATTTACTATCAGTTAACTGTAAGGATATGACCATGTTATGATAAGAACTTATTAATTTCATTACTTTAATGGTGTACAAACAGCTGCTACCCCCCCCCCCCTCACTTCAGTACAGTACAGTCCAGTGCTGTTTCCAGTGTTACATTTGGCACTATATTCCTTACATTTAACTGTAACTTCTTACTATTTTTAGTAGCTTTTCCCAACACTGGTAATTCCATACGCCATTTTACAGTATGGCCTTTATATCAGGTTATAGCTGATTCGAGAACAAGCATTCATGGTTGCCATAACTGGCCTTGCTGCTTTGCTGGTTAGATTTCAGTTCATAGTAGGAGCAGTACATTTTCATAAGTGCTGGATTACACTGTTCGCTGGTTAGATTGCAGATGATGGCATAATGGTACATTGGAGCCCCGACCACAGCTGATTAATGGTTGTAATCTTCGCCGACTATTTTAGGCTGCAGATTTATTTCCCCCTCTACTAAGCCCATAAATAGAGAAGGGGCCCAACTGTATCTGATTATTTGCATTATGACGCGACGACCGGCAGAAGATGGGCATGCACAAAATCTTTTAATATACTTAACCCACATGGGTGGTGGGGGGAGGCTCAGCCGTCTCTGTGAGAAGGGGAAACAACAGCCTAGTTTAACGTTAGCTCCAGTTTAGAGCTCACTCATATAACATAAAAAAGATGGTTCTTGGTCATGCTCAATGGTTAGTTGCTTGTCTAAAATGTGAAGCAGCGGAATTAGTGAGTTGTATGTATGTGATGATCCAACCGCAACTTCCTTTAAGCAATGTGTGGTTGACAGAATGAAGCAATATTGGGTTAAATATAACAGGAACAGTGTGTTTCTTTGGTTACATAAGCCTTGAATGCTGCTATGATGTAGATAGACTAACACACATGGTTAAATGGTTGCTGTAACAGTCAGTGAAGGCTTTCATAGACAATAAAAAGTCAGTAACGTAACTACCTTTACTTTTCCCTTCATGAACCACAGAACTAAGCAACCCCCCAACCCCCTCTCCAGCATCTGTTGTGACTGAGTCTGTTGATTAAATGTAAATCTACCAGATTAAATGTAACTCCCACAGTGGGTTGCAAAGTAAGGTCATATGATCTTAAAAGATTTCCAAGAATACGTAAACATATTTTTCCAGTATTGTCTGCAACCATGTATGCTATAATACATATCCAGAGGCTGTTTGATTTCTGTGTCTGCCACCATTAAAAACAAAGTAAAATTAGCATGGCATAACAAGCCAGTTTCCTGCGGTTTTGAGTTTCAGCATCTAAACACAAGCCGAACATTTCCGGCTTAGGCCATTCTCAGTATTCAGAGTTTCTTAAATAAAAAAGAAAACCCAATGTCCAAGAATGCATCCACATGACAACAAAGCTCTCCAGTCTGTTGTAAAACAGAAGGAAGAAGGATAAGCTACCATGAAGACAGTTAGTCAAGGCACAAGGATGAGGCAGCATTGAATTGGCTTTTTTCAAAAAAAAAATGAAAGCAGATGTTCTAGAATGTCTAGCTCTGATTCCAATCTCACTGAAAATCTCTGACATAATCTCTAAGACTCCACTGCGAATTTCAGGCCTTGCCCTTTTGCTCTCGTTTCAAATACCCATTAGCCAGAATCAACAGACATAAACACTCCTTATACCTTCTGCTGTCCAGTTACTGACCTCAGCTAGGATGCAGAGATAACCTCTATAATCACCCACCCATCCATGCCCAACCACCACCACCACCACCACCACTATTTATTTGTATTCTATTTATCTATCCTTTTATGTTTTAAAATGTTTGTGAAAATGTGTGTGCGTGTGTAGTGGTGCTACCACTGCAAAACAATTGTCCTACTTGGGACAAATAAAGTACTACCACCAACACCAAGAGGTTAGTGTGGGACCATCATTTCATCAACCTGGTCTGTATGGATGCTACTAAGAAGAACAGGGGAAATGACCAGAACACTGCTGGTACTGTCTCACTTCAGAAACTTTAGATCCATCATTGCAACTAAGCAGTTTTCTGCTGAGCTTGAACAGCCTTTAGAAATATACTTACTAGCACATATTTGCACATAATGGAAATGCTGATTGAGAAATACATGTAAGTCCCTTCTGAAAAGCAGAAAATGCTGAAGACTTTCAGCAGGTAAATATTTTCAGGCCATAGTACTTTCTATTAATACAGTTGTACTTTTTTTTTTTCAAAAGCTGCCCATGTGGCCACACTGTATATTTGGGTATGAACTCTGAGTTTTGCTGTCAGTTTACAGAACTGTCATTGGATTCTCATTACAGGGAGGTAATCGCTCAGAGCGATAGAGGAAGGTATCAGAGATAACAGGGCTCAAAGTGCATCCCACACTCAGCTAGTTTTCCATTACACAATTGCTCGTCAATGTTTGGCCAGACAAATCCATGGCATCGCAGCACACATCTCTCAATCCGTCTGCTAGCGCTTTGCTATTTGGAGCAAAGTCCTTTCCTACTGTGGCCCAGAAAGCAAATAAGTGTGACACTCACATGGTAGGTGACACAGATTTTTTTCAGGAGCAAACTGCATGTTAGTCAGAAATAGGAAATAGGTGTGAGACTGATGAGAGGTAGACTCTCGTCATTAGGCTCCATCTCACATCAACACTTGTCATATTGAGTGCCACATGAGACCAGTATGTTGCACTACCTTGACAGCTTATACCTCAGAGTTGTTTGGTGTGAGCTCTGTAATTACCTTTGAGGCGATAATTATATCCCCAGCCACAATGGCATTACCACAGGCATTAACCTTAAACAATTTAGACTTCTAGGAAGGCGACTTGGCTTTGTTTATGCCTCGCCTTTCTGGGAGGAAGTGCCTAATGGCACCTTTAACCCATTACACTGCCCCTCTGACAACAGGGCTGATGCACACACAGACAGGCAGGCAGGAGCTCAGAGTCAGAGTCAGAGTCAGAATCAATTTTATTGGCCAAGTATACTTACATATACAAGGAATTTGACTGCGGTACATATTAGCTGTCTATACATTTAACATGTAGACATGTAGTAGTATACATATAATACAATGTACAATACAGATCATCCAAAAAAAAGGCGCACCTATGCCAGGATTGTACCCAGAATGCATCAGAATGCAGCATTTAAAAAAAACATTTTACAGATATGTGATATTAGTAGGATATCTCTTTGCAAATGCACCTGCCATGTGTCATAACTCAGAAGCAATTAGACCCTGAGATAGGAGCCTTTAAATGGCTCTGTGGTTAATCATTTGTGTTTAACAGCATGCTGTGGGGCTTGGCTGATAACGCATGACACAATGGGCCCTACTGTAAAAAAGCCACATGCTTGAAATAGAAATAGAAAATGGAAATAAAATGACTTTTCTTTCAATGATATCACTTTCTAATTAGGTAACTTTGTTTTTTTTTTAGTTTGTATATTTCAGACAATTATAAGTTATTTTCAGTGTCATTAACGGTTAGTATTTTTATTAAGTTTGTTAAGTTAGTCTGGCTGAATAGAATAATATAAAATACAAAAACAAGTATTTTAAACACTTGTTTAGTTGTGACATTTTTTGTTTATGTTGTACACTGAACATAATAAGTTCCACAGACAGGCGTCAAAGTCTCATTTCTCACAGGATGTAATGAAGGTAATACATCCAGACAATATTACGCCCCCCACCCCCCACCCACCCCAAGCATGAAATAAACATGAAGTATGTATGTGTGGCACATCCACCAGGAGATGAATGGCATCCAAACCAAGAGGCAAGGCGAGGCTTCATGGCAGCGCCTTTTTTAATGAGTGAACAGTCTGCAGTCATTATGTGAGTGAACATGCTTTCCCAAGGATCACAAATGTAAATCCGTCCCAAAGCCCTCTGGAGATTAAGAGATTAATATTCCGGGAGAGATAATGTTTTTAGTGTTCTTAATTCACTTATGCCGAGGACTGCTTCCCTTATGCAGAGTCGGACTGCCTAATTGCTGCTGGCTTTTGCCGGTGATGTCACAGCAAGCGGCGGGTAATTAAGCTGATGTGCGAGAGGCACCACTGATGGTTATCAGCACTGATTTAGGGGAGGGGGGCTTTCACAGAAACACTGCCCAAACAAAGGCCAAAGCCATAAATTGAGTTCTTAATGCCCTTAATGCCACTTCCACCCCCCACCACCTACTCCTCCACCCCACCCTCACCCTACCCCCACACTACCCCTCCACCCACCCTACACCCCCCCTCACCCTAGACCCTCATCACCCACTCCTCCCCAGTACCACCCCCCGAGGCCCCTGCTCATTTTCCACTGCATTGTTTTCCAACCAAGCACATGTGAAGGACACCGACAGTGTGCAGCTTCTTCTCCTTGGAGACTGCTCTGCTCCCTCTGATACATCAGACATTATGAAATGGCATTTGGGTTGAGGGTGGGAGTGAGGGGGGTTGGGTAAGTTCAACATATAGTTCAGTGGCACTCCACATCTACCAGTGAGGAGATGATGAGGACTAATAATGTGACAGTAGGGGTACAAATCTGTATATTAAGGTACAGTCAGCATCAATGTACCTCTTAAAGGCTAATATTTGGTAATATTAAGGTACTGATGTGTACCTCTTCAGCTCTGGAAAACGTACAAACTATTTATAAAATAGTACTGCCTGTGTGACAAGCTTTGTACCCCTAAAAGTACCTTCTGTACCTTCTTTTCTGAGAGTGTGACAAAGGAGATGTCAAATGTTTCTTTCACAAAACCTTAACTTTCCTTGGGCTGCGGACGTAGACAATAGTGTGCGTGCACTTTGCTGCTCTCCTCTGCTGATTGTCACTGTGGTTGCCATGTGAACTAACCAGGCGCCGGGGTGGCCCCAGCTCTCCCTGGAGACCACGGTAGTCAAGGTGGGGGCCTGTGTCACACACGCATCAGCAAGAGTGGAGTGGTTGTGACCTAAATATTACTTTAAGAAGGAAAGATCTACTTAAGGTTAGCACAATGGCTAAGGATTTCCTCTCTCACAAGTTACGAAGTAGGAAAGTAGGCCAACCACACAGCCATCGGCATAACACTTAACACAGCAACTTATTTTCAAAGGTAGCCTAAATCATCATGATTATACGCTAGGTCACATGCGAGAAGATAACACTTGATTACATGCAATTTTGTCTCCTTGTTTCTCGGTCCTGAAATTATACTGAATCTTTTCTTGGCAACCAGAAAGTAAAGATAACGCCATAAATAATGAAATAAGGCTTTTTTTGATGACTTGAGATTAACAAGTAAACTATTTATGTCACACGGCTGGCCATGTTTATTTGTGCACATGTGCACAATTTGGCCGTGGCCTTTCCCCTATAAAAAAGTGCCATTGGCATTAAAAAACAGCGTGTAATTTTAATAGCGCGAATCAAGGTCAAGCACGGTCACTTGTGATAAAGCGCACTGAAGCCCTTTATGAATGGAGCCATCACGGAAAAGCTCTTAGCCACTATTAGGCCCTTTATGAGTCACTGGGGGGCTATGCAGGTCACTGCTAGACACAGTCGAGCAGAGGTGTGCAGTCAGCCAGCCAGCCAGCACTCCCTCCCCCACTCAGCCTAGTTATGGCATCCACTGACAGGCGTGATAGGCCAGGGTAGTGGTGGAGGATCAGGGAGGTGGTGGTGGAGTTGGATTCGCCTTCAGTAGCCTTTTCAAGAGAAACAGGAAGAACCATCAATAGTCTTTTCTAGGGAAAAGGGAGACGCTAGCAATAGCCCTTTTCAAGAGAAAAACCAATTGCTACCAATTGCTTTCTTAGTGTATTAGGAAGCACCACAAATGGCCCTTTCAAGCGAAAAAGAGGTTCATGGAATGCTGTAAAGATAAGGTCTCTTCTCGTCCTTCTTTAGAAACTCTCAGCTCCTGCGTGACAGCACCAGGGTTTACTCACGTGTCGAGGTTTAGTGTCGAGTCTGCAGAAACCTGTACGACGAGGGAAGTTGTGGTGATAAGTCGTTTCATAGACACACAAGTACGTTATCTCTAGTGCTGTGAGACGACCTCGTTTCTTTTATCTGTGATTAGTGGGGCCTTGCTTAGGTATATAGCGCTGCATACAGTGAGTGTGAGAAAATAATCTTCTCTGTGCAACATTTCCCAAAAATGAAAGAAACAGATGCTCTTTGTTTTTGATGCTGCACATTTTCAGTGTGCATGGTAGTCAAGTGACAAATGCTTGTGACATTGTGGTGGTGCATTTGCACAATATCGGGATTAGAAATCCTATTACCTAATGTGATTACAAACACAAGCATCAGATGTAGTAGGACCTTCATAGAATTATTGTACCAGTCAGAGTACAGACGTTTTAAAAAGTGCTCAGATTGGCTAAAAGCTCAGTGGCTTTCTCGCTCAGCTGAGGTATAGTTTTGGTCTGCAAAAACTACGACTGGAGGGTTCTAGTTGTCGTGAGCTGTTTTATTTGCTTAGTATGGAAATGTTTCAGATTACAGACTTTTTCACTCTCACGGTTCCAGTGGATGGCTGTGTGTTTTATGTAAAAACAGTTGACAAAGCATTTTATTTCCTTGGGCACAGTCGAGAGTAAAGCTATTTGTATGTCCACTTCTTCTTACTGTTTGTATCCTCTTTATGGTCACTCTGAAAGCAGCCCGTCCCATCCCAGTTCTGCAAAATGCAGCAGCAGCAGGCACTCAAAATGTTGTTGGAATGCACAGCACCATTTCTATCAAAATTTAATCACACTGCATCTGAAGAAGCCTTTTTTTAATAGTCCCATCAGGCAAGGCTTTTCTGGGAAAAAGAAGAGAGGGAGGGAGAAAAAAGGGGGATGAGGAGGGGCTGCGAGAAAGAGAGAGATGGAGGAGGTCAAGTGAAGACATAAAAGAGGGAGAGCAAGAGCCACATAGTGTGTGTGTGTGTGTGTGTGTGTGTGTGTGTGTGTGTATGTGTAGCAGGCTGGCTGTTTGTATGACAGAGAGAGAGAGAGAGAGGGAGTGAGACATGAAGAAAAAGACAGGGAGAGTTGATGAGAGAAATGAATCGAATGACGGCCTGTGTTTAGCCGTGGTGGCACAGATGGAGGTGGTGACAATGTGAATAGGAGCAGCGGGGGGAGGGTGGGGTGGGGAGGGTGGTGTGGTGTGGTGTGGGCTGGCGAGAGCGGGAGGAGTTGACCTCGGCCTGCGCGGAGGGATTCATTGTGTCGTTAATCCCTTTTTATCCCGCAGAACCCCAAAATAAACTCCTGGGCTCTCCACTCTGGGCTCGGAGCAAGTGAGCGAGCGCAAGTGCTAATCCTTCCCGTCCCACCGCCCCCGGGGCCGGCCCGGGCCCTTCATGGCCCTGTTATGTCATCGCCGCTAAAGCCGGGACCGACCGACCGACCAACCAACCGACCGGTTGACCCACCGACCGGTGCAGCATGGCCAAATGCCACTTGGATGGTGGATGGTTGCCCTCAAGGCCTTCTTTTTTCTACTGGGCACACCATCCATTCACCCACCTATTCTTTTTAGAGCAGCTTTAGAGCAGAAGTGTTCCAGCCATAAAAAAACTGATCTCATTTAAAATGTAAATTTACAATGCACTATTATGCATTACTTCAGAGCTCAAGGTAAAGGTCAGTTATTTTCTTGAAGTGCATACTTGGCATACTGTGAAGTAGGGCCTATCTTTCAGCAGTTGGGCTATATCCTTGCAATGTGCGCCTTTGATTGTAAAATGATGCAAGGAATGGAAAGTGATCTGGTATCATAAAGCATTTGTGCTCTTACAGCACATTGGGTGAGGACTTTTTTCCCTCTGTGGTGAAACTAAACTAACATCATGAAAATAGTATCAAGACAGTTACAAAAGCCATGCAACATCCTTTTGATAAAACAACGTGTTTCCTTGTTTCCTTTTTGTGAGCACCTGTCTTCTTTGCCACACTGACTCTCAGTGGTCCCGCACCAACGTTACTTTTTGTTCGTGTGCGAGGCGAAGATTAGGCTTGGGTTTCGTCTGCTCTGCAGAACAAAGGAAGTGGACGACCATTTTAGACCGCAAAGCAGCAGCTTCTCCGGCCCTCGCCTGCCTCATTTGCATCGATGTTGTGTCGAAGCAAATCTAATTAACATGAAAACAAAGAGAAAAAAAGGCAGCAGAAGCCTTTATCGACTTGCCGAATTTTATGCGAACAACCTCTGCGTGAGTTAATAATGTCACCAAGTTATTTACAAGGTCTCTTAAAGCCCCCCCTCCCCTGCACCTCTTAACCCTTCTCTCCTGTCCTGTGTGCCCTTTAATCAAATTTCATCATCAGCCAATCCTGCAAACTGCACTTAATGCACCCGCTTCTTTGTGAGAAACAATAGCTATGAAATCCATAAATTTAACCAAACCTCAAGCAATTAGCTAAATGAGCAGAGCAGTAATTCTTTGACGACATGGTGAAAGCCATTTAAGAAGAGAATAATTCAAACCGCCCCGGAGGTAATGACTCCATTGCATGGCGGATGTGTGCAGTGTGCATGCTAGTACATTATCTCCAGTGATGGGAGACGACCTCACATATTTTATCTGTGATTAGTTGTCCTTTGTTTAGGCACAGCGTTGGCATCTATGCAGTGTCTGCAACAACTAGAGCAAAGCATGGTCTTTTGTGTGCAACACATTTTTCAAAAGAATGAAAGGAATGGTCTCTGGTTTGGTGGTAGCCTACTGCAAGCTTCAGCATGTAATGCATGCATGCATGATAGCCAAGTGACAAATGCTTGTGACATTGCGGTGGTACATATGTACAACATTGGGATTAGGAATCCAATTACCTAATGTGATCGCAGACATGGCCATCAGATATGGCCAGTCCTCCGCAGAACTATCGTACCACTCAGCATGCCACCGTCTCGATCAGATAGAGGGGCGGCCATGATGTCATGCCCACCACTCCCCATTAGAGCAATTTTGAGTCATTTTGGTCTTTTTTTATCTCCCCTAGAACACTCATCCCGAGATCAGAGTGGGGATTACGAGGAGGCTAACCAGGGCCCCCTATCAACCCGGCCCCTCAAAGCTGCATAGAAAAACCTCTGCAAATGCTCTACTACATGCTCTGATCAGTGTTGTGGGCTTAATGACGGTCTTTGTCTTTCTTGCATGCTCTACACTCTCTGATCAGTGTGGTGGAGTTAAGAACGGTCTTTGTCTTTCCTGCATAGAAAACCCTGTACACATGCTCTACATGCTCTGATCAGTGTGGTGGAGCTAAGGTCGGTCTTTGTCTTTCCTGCGTAGCAAACCCTGTACACATGCTCTACTACACGCTCTGATCAGTGTTGTGGGGTAAAGGGCTGTCTTTGTTCTCTTGACTGCTGCGATAGCTAGGACACTAAGCTAAGGACATCAAGCGCAGATGATGATGGTGTGGCAATAAGTGGGCTGAGTGGCAGCGACACTTAAGTAGAAACAAAAGTCAAAGCGAAACTGAAGCGTGGTATACGATTGTGTCATGACCTTGAGATGGAAAACGAATGTAAACTTGTGCCATTAATAAAGGTTGAGAGACAGCCCAGGGGGCTTTTTCAGACATCTAATATCACGCGGGATTAACATGGTGTATATATTAATAATGGATGCTTGATTCTTTTAAAAGAAGTGAACCCTAGATTAACCATTACCAGATATCATACAGTTATGTTTATGTTTAATATTTTTGAAAGGGGGCGGTTTTAAATTACGGTGAAATTAAATTGAAACGATCACTGTAAACACTGGCAGGTGTGTTTGGCAGGTCCCAGGCGGCTAACTGTGCAGAGGCGACACTGATGCACAGGCCTGAGCTTGCACTTGCTCTGGGTGCTGTTCTGAGCTCTTCCTGTAATGGGTGGGAAGAAAAGGAGAAGAGACAGCTTGTCTGCTACAGAATACACCTACACATCACACACCACACACACATACGCACACACGCATGCACACAGACGCACGCACACACGCACACGCATGCACACACACACCAACACACACAAAGACAGACACACACACACATACAGTACACGCACACACACACACACACAAACACACAGACAGACAGACACACACACACACACACACACACACACACAAACACACACACGCACACACACACCATGTCAAGGCTGCTGATACAAGCTGGGCTGCTTGTATCACATCCTGTTGATCTTTCATAGTGTGTATATTTAGACCACAAAAGGGCAGCCCATTTCTACTGTTCATCCTCAACACTCTTGCTCAGAGGGGATTCTAGACTCTGTTGGGACCCACTTTCACTGAAAACTGCATCTCCACCGCTGTGGTTGTCAGCCCCTGGAGGCCCCTCAGTGACCTGGGAGCCCCAAGCTCTTGGCTGTCTGTCATTGCTTCGACGTGGTGATTAACCTGAATGGTTAGACCAAATGGCATGATTTTAGAGAGACCCTGAACCTAGAAAGTGAAGCCAATACAAACACACCACAGAGACTGTGTCGGAGGCTATGTTGATATCCTCCCTCGGAAAGTGTGACTGTCAGAGATTTGTTCCCATATTTCCAAAAGCTCCGAGCCATCAGATAACCTTTGCACAGGTGTCCTGATCAATGGTGAAATAGTTTGTTTGACTGAAATGAGGTAACATATGCACTGGATGACCCTGTATATTGTGGTCAATATACTATTCTACTTTGTTAGTAATTTAGTTTACAATATGATGAGGAGTTCTTAGTAAATATTCTGATATATTTGGATTTTAATTAAATTCAATACTGCCAAATCTATCTATCTGCCAAACCTGAATAGAAATTATGTTCTTAACGATCCTCTGAGTGCTTTTGTCATTTGTGTAAAACTCTAGAGATGTTAGTCCCACACCAGTATGCAGGAAATGTTAGGAGGATTTACATTTTAAAGAACACTTCTGTCCATAGAATATTGTATGGAATTTTATCATTTTGTAGAATTTGACATTATTGTACAATGTATTCAATGTCCAAAAACTCAAATAAACACCTTTTACCAGAAACACACACTGAGCCTTCATAATACTTCAAATTTATACTTCAAAGACTCTTGATCCACAGAGAAAATAGGCAAAATCCTTCATCTGAGGAACACATTGTGAAATGCTGTGACTGGGACAATTGTTTAAGCAAATAATGACATAACACTGGGCAAATTCTCTCTCTCTCTCTCTCTCTCTCTCTCTCTCTCTCTCTCTCTCTCTCTCCCTCTCCCTCTCTCTCCCTCTCTCTCTCTCTCTCTCTCTCTCTCTCTCTCTCTCTCTCTCTCTCTCTCACACACACACACACACATACACACACAGCGACCGACACACATACACACACACACACACACACACACACACACACACACACCAAACAGGTTAGCTTCCTAATAGCTGTGCCACAGCATGGCCTCACATGTGCAGGGGCGGAGCCTCCAGCGGCCCAGTCTAGTTATTATAAAACACCACACACACACACACACACACACACACACACACACACACACACACACACACACACAACTGGTTAGCCTGTCTGCTTATATAAAACAGTAGTGTGTTTGAGGACTGGCCTACTACTTTCCCTTCTCTTTCTTAGACTCACACACATATGACCTTTACAAACTTGTGCAATCATCAACATTTTAGTCATTCAACAGCTTCTTGCTCTTAAAACTCCATACAGTGCCTACAGTTATCCAAGGTAATGAGTGTAACACATAATTTGATTTTGCTTGCCACAGTATAATGACTACAGCACACAAAACAAAAACAGCCGACGGGTGGCTTTTGTCAATATCGTCATATTGTTTAATAACGCATGTGTAAAGGAAATCATTTAGTGCAATAAGTGTCTCAGGGAGATAATTTCCTGAAAATGATCTCCCACTAATGAAATGAACTTCTCGGGTAAGCCCTTGGTGGGTGAATCCGTTCGGCTTATTCTGCACTGTAAACCGTCTCTGAGCAGCGCCTACTCACTTCCTGGTCTGCCCTGGCAGAGAGATGAGCTCAGCTTCCTTCTGGTGGTCATGGCAACAGAACCTGCCTTCCTGCCTTGTGACCTAAATGTAGCCAGCCTTGTCTTGTCATCAGCACTGGTATGTCAAGTGCACATTCTGACGGGGTCTCTGTCCGTGCCTGCTTTCGGGCTGAATCTGTCCAGGGAAAAAAGTTAGGGGAATGCCCTGAATCCAACACCCACAACTGCTGGGTGTTCATCATTAATGGCTGAGCTCTGTTTTGCATAACTTTGATTTACAGCACCCAAGCTGTCAAGTAGTGCGTTGGTGTGGGTGTCAATACGTCTGAACATGAACCTCTCATTTGCATGTTTATCAATGTTCTTGTGAGTGAAGGGATAGATTTAGCGCCTTCTCGCCTTCTTATGTTTTATTTTTGTCTCTCTCTTTCTCTCTTTCTGGTCTCTGGCTCTCTTTCCTTCATCTTCCCCCTCTTTCTGTCTTCTAACTCTATCTTTAAAGTTCTTTAATTCTCTTAATAGTCTTATTCTTTCTCTGGATGACTCTTGGTATACAGAAAACTCCTCCTTTGTTTCCTGTTCTCTGTCTTAGTCAACTGTTTACTTTCTCTGTCCATATGTTGTCCATATCTGTCTATCTCTCTCTCCCCTATCTCTCTCTCTCTCTGTCTCACTCTTACCTTATCGTTATCTCTCTCTCTCTCTCTGTCTCTCTCTTTCTCTCTCTCTGTCTCTCTCTCTCTGTTTCACTCTCCCTATCTCTCTCTCTCTCTCACTCTCCTCCATCTCTCTGTATCACTCTCCTCTAGTCTTATCCCCCCCCCCTTATGTCTCTCTCTGTCTCTCTCTCTTTATCTTTCTCTCTCTGTTTTACGTTCCCTATCTCTCTCTCTCCCCGATGTGTATTGGTCTCTCTCTCTCTCTCTGCTATCTCTTTGTCTCTCCTCTCTACCCCCCCCCCCCCCCCCCCCCATTCTGCTGCAGAGCTAAATCTGAGACTGTGCTTCCTCTCTTTCTCCTCTCCCTCCCTCTCCCTCTCCCTCCCTCTCTCTCTCTTTCTCTCTACCCCTTTCTTTTTCTCTCCCTCTCCCTCCCTCTCTCTCTCTCTGTGCTGTAGGTCCTAGCTGAGGGCTGAGTGTGCAGGCTAGTGCTGAGGTAACAGAGTCAGGGTGAGAGCAGACCAGCTTCCCCTGATTACAGGTCAGACACAATGATGACAGTCAGTCTGCAACATTTAAACACAGGGTCACAGCGCCGAGGCTGCAATCTCGTACACCGTCGTCCATGGCCATGTGTTAGCAAGACTACAGTCCTTTTTGTTCCCTCTCCAGTGCTAAACTAATAGCACTTGCATGCATGCAGTATTAAAAATGTATGTTTTCCTTAGCCGGTAAGTCAGGCTTGATGGACTTGGAAGCTAAAAATATAAAACTGTGGCGTAATGGAAAGTGTCTTTAACTTCATGGCAGTGTACTGTATGTAGCGCTGTATGCTTTTCTGCTTATGTGAAGGGCGTGCTAATGCGTAATAATGGTATAATTTCCACACAGTTTCTCAACAGGCAAAATTGCATTTAAAGAGAAAATGTGACTGAATTTGCACCGTTTGTCTACACAGGTGTCTGTGTTGGGACGACCCTGGGACCACGTGGGCCAAAGCACACAGTACATGCCTTTCAAAAGCAGCCGTGTGTTTTCTTTGTGTTCGGAGTCACCCGCAGGAGGCGAGGAGACACAGTGCTCCTTTTCTGGCTCCTCCAGGGCCACTGTGGAGCTTCAAAGGGCCCCCTTCACACCCGCCGACTATTTGCACAAAAAAATGAATGTTTGCCATAAGGAGCGAAGGCAGGGACAGATGAAGGGATGTTGGAAACCCGAGTGCTCTCACTGTATAATCTGCCCCCTCCTACACAAGCACGCACATACACTCTCTCTCTTTCTCACACACACACACATACTTACACACACTCACACATGCGCACACACACACACACACACATTCCCCTATCCTCGCTGCTCTTTTTCTGGGCTTCAACTTGGCATCATGTCTGGGCAAGCTTGCCAAGCACGCAGGCTGTCTGTGCGACGCCTGAATAGTTCGGCTTTCATCCACGCTCGTCCACCTGCTGAGCAGTAAATACAGTTGCGCCCCTAAAACCCCACCGGCAAATTGCCTCAGACTAATTGTCCTTTGTTTCATCGTGTGAGCTTGGTCACTCTCCAAGTGTCGCCACCGGCTATATGTAAACGGTGGGACCTGCTCTGTAGGCCATATAGTTCATTTCACATCGTTAATTACTGATGACTTACTCTGGGTGTGGTTGTGCTTTTTTTTAACACACACACACACAGCCACACGCAGGCATGCACACACGCATGTACATACACACACGCAGCCACACACACACACACACACACACACGCATGAACATACACACACACACACACACACACACACACACACACACACACACACACACACACACACAGCTGAGTTTATTGGAAAGTAGTGCAGGATCAGCTATATAATATTATGTCCTCCTTTTTGCAAGTTGCTTTGGATCTGCTAAGTGCAATGTAATGTAATATAACCTAAATTTGATTACAACTACCAAATTGTGTACAGATGTTAAAGCCTTTCAAATATACAAATACTGATTTCAGTGTAACATTTAACATATCGTGTAGCATTTTATAAGGTTAATTATTACTATGTATTATTTGACTTCCCCAGTGAAAGTTGTCCTCTGGTTTCTGGGTGTGTTGCAAAAGATGTTACACAGGCTTTGTGGTGACAACTGTTATTTATCTAACAGTGCCACCTAGTGTTTGATTTAATGGATGTTACTGATACTTTAACTCTCTCACCAACACTTGCCTTTGCATGCATAACAAACATAATCAAAGATGGATTTGGTTATTTCTGCATTAGAGTGAGTTTTTTGTCATTTATTTTTTCTATAAGTAATATTTTTTCAACAGAACAATGACCACATTGAACACAAATAATCTCAAGCAGCTTGATCTTGTACTGGCATCACTAATGCCACACATTAGGCCCATGTGACTGTGACTTACTGTGTTTTCAGTAGCCCTAAATTTAATACATTAATAGGTTTTAATGTACTTCCACAAATTAGACTGGGATCATTAACCAGAAATGGCCCCATAAATGAAAGGTGGGTGATTCTGATGTAAATTAGTACCCCCAGGCATTTTGATGTCACTAGATCACATTATCAGGTAATAGATGAGGGCTTGCCTCTTCTTGGGGTTAAACATGGGTTTATCATGGTTAAACATGGCTAACACTATGTCTTTTGAACAATAGAAACTGACACAAAATGACGAAAAAGTTTAACAAAAAACGATATGGTGCACTTAAGTCATCAGGAGAAAAGACAAACGTTTCCCTTTATGTCGGCAATAATTTCTTCTGGGGGGGGGGGGGGGGGGGGGTAGCCTATGCACAACATTTGCCTTCAGGAACACACTGTGCAGTACATAGATTGCATCATGCTCCATTGACAGCATAAATGGTGTGCTAACCTATCCGACCCCCTCTGCCTGAACGCATTATGAAGATGTATGTGCGTGTTGCAGAGGATGCTGAGGTCAAGGCATACTATTAGCTCTCTCGCTCTCGCTCTTGCTCTCACGTCATATTTTCCACTCTGCTTAGACAGGATGTGTGATCTTCATTTGGCCTTCTGTTTCAACATTGCAGATAATGCTCTTTTTTCTCTTCCTGGCTAGGAAATGTGACAGTGTGCCTCACTGTGAATGAATGATGACTCCTAAGTGCACTTGTTATTTCAAGTTATTTACCCTTCCCTGCTCATCATCTAAGCTGCTAATAAAAGCAAAAGTGGGTAATTGTGCCTGAGAATACACTATTTCATTGGACTATGCCATTCGTCTTGGACCTTATACACACAGACTACACAGATGAAATAAAAACACATAAAATACATTACTGTACTAAAGTTACCATTATTCCAAAACAGGGTCTTCATGCTGACGTCAAGATTTTTACATACGTGGCCCTCCACGTACAGTGACAGATCTCTATTACAAATAGCAGAGTTAGACCATAGACATGTGTACATCTATCAGTTAGACATTCATTTGCGCTGTTGCACATGATGTATAGATTAGCGACAGCCGACAGGAAATTGCTAGATTCCATTTCCACCAGGAAGTGGTAGCAGCGACAACAACATATAGCATTATAAGCTATCGGAGCTTAGCAGATAGGTTGTGGTGTGCCATTATTAAACATTGATCATGACGATCATTAATACTTTAGTAAATCAGAGGTGAATATGCGAACGGTTTGATTTGGGTTCGTTCTATGGACCGTAATAGTAAGGATAGCTATGTTATCCCTAGATCTTTAGTTAGCTTAAACCTACTTTGGACCTTTACTGTAAGACCAGCTGCTAGCTAAGTAGCCACCCTAGTAATGAACAGTAATCAGTGTGCGATCAGATAGCCTGCCAGTTTTCTAGTATGCAAATGTAAGCTTGTAAGTCCAAATTGTACATATTATCACG
Organism: Setipinna tenuifilis; assembly: GCA_030347295.1. Lineage (NCBI taxonomy): Eukaryota > Metazoa > Chordata > Actinopteri > Clupeiformes > Engraulidae > Setipinna > Setipinna tenuifilis. The sequence continues at coordinate 8,500,194 of CM059273.1, read as the reverse complement.
ACAAAATGGATGATAAATACAGTAGTAATGTTCTCTCCAGTGGGAAACTTGGGCGAGTCGAAGTACCAAACGCCAGGTAAGACGGCTAGCCTGATGTTGTCAAATTGGCTATCTATGGTGCCGGTATTCCTATGTGGATTGTAACAACTTTTGAAGTTCTATAGTAAGCATATTGTTTTATGTCAGTATTCAGAGTTGGTTTGGCTAATGTTGGTTTATGTCTCTTTTCAGACTTACAAGGTACATAGTACTACTATGGTTTACGAAGCTGTTGAAGGCCCTGGGAATATTTGAGTCATATGATTTACTGAAAGTGGTCCATATAGTACAGTTTCTTTTCATACTTAAATTGGGGTGAGTATCGTTGGTTGTCTATTACACTCTAAACTATTTTGAGTTTGTCTAACTGCTAACTTTGGCATGATTGTATGTAATCCTCTGATGCGGACTGTGATACCCTGACATGATTGTATGTAACCCTCTCATGCTGTTTTCCACAGATGTGCAATGCTCTTGGTTTTCTTCCAGAAACCCTTCTCCTCTGGGAAAATGGTAACCAAAAGACAGGTAGGCTAAAAGCTTTCTTTCTACAATTATCAACATGCCTCTAAATAACAACAAAGTCAGCATACCGGTAAAAAAACATTTTGAACTAAAAGTAATGTGTCTGTATTTGGCAGTGGATCAGGATATTCAAGCACGCTGTGATCAGTTGTGTTATTTCCCTATTGGGCTTTTTTGGATTAACACTCTGTGGACCATTAAGGTAAAGGCACATAATATAAAATTGTTTTACAATCTCCCTAGAGTAGTCTAAGAGGAATCTAAGTTAAGGAAAAAATAATCCCTTCTTTCTTCACAGGACACTACTACTCTTTGAACACAGCGATGTGGTGGTCATAGCTCTACTTGGTGTGCTTTTTACAAGTTCAGAAGGTGGACCTTCTAAGGTAATATAAATAAATGAAACATCATGAAACTCATGTTCAAAATAAAATATCTGTAGCTGTCTTGATGTCTGCACTACAAATAAATTACATGACTGGGAAACTGGTTTTGAAATGATAACTGTAATCTTTTACTACAGACAAGAGGTGTTGCTTTCTTCATCATTGCCGTGATTTGTCTTCTGCTCTTCGATAACGATGACCTTATGGCTAAGATGGCTGAACACCGTATCCTTTAAAACCCTAAGTTAAAGTTTTAGTAGTGTACTTTATAGGCCTTGTCCTGTTGCCAACATCTAAACAGTATTCATAATTGGACTCAGAACTATGCCGTGTAGGAAATGCAAAATAAGATGGCTGATGCATCCATTTTTATTCACCAAAGAATTGGAAAACTTAGTCCATGATCAGTCTGTGTAAAATATATCTATCCAATAGACTAACTAATTTTGTAAGCAATGACTGTAGTGATGGGTTGTTGGGTACTGTTTAATTTCCTCTGTGCTCTGGTTTTTGTCCTTGTGCATTGCATAGTACAGTACTTCTGCGTAAAGCCTTAATTAAATTCAATTTCAGCTGAAGGACATCACGACAGTGCTCTGACGCATGCGCTGTACACGGGTATCTCCTTCTTAGGAGTAGCAGACCATAAGGTCAGTGTCCTCCTCCTCCTCAGTCTCTCATGTGAGCATGTTTATCACCGTTAGTGTGATGCGTTTTAATTGTACCATGCATTGATCAGCAGCATTATGCTTACTAAGCTACTGCACTTCTTTCTTTCTTTTTATCTGATGCTATGTTTGTACCGTATGTTGTAGTGTATGTAGTGTCTTTGTATATTATTCATGTTTCTGATGTTGTTGTGTTTGTACTGTATGTTGTGCCTTTGTGTGTTATTCTTTATTTTACAACTTTCCAAGACAAATTTCTCCCTACTAGAGGAGACTAATAAAGAAACCTAACTTAACCTTCCTCCATGTCTCCTCCAGGGTGGGGTCGTGCTGCTGGTGGTGGCTCTGTGCCTGAAGGTGGGCTTCAACACGGCCTCCAGGAAACTGTCGGTAGAGATTGGCGGAGCGAAGCGCCTGTACACCCTCTCCAACCTGGTCTCTGCCGTTGTCCTTCTGCCCTGGGTCATAGTCCTTGCTGCCACCACAGAGGTACTGGACCAGTTCCCTTTCAGTGGCAGACATTCGAGCGTTGAGTGTTGGTTTTGCTAATAGTTTGTTAATGATCAGAAATCCATCCTTATGAAGTTATGGTTGAGGTGTGGTTCGGTGTTAAACTGCAGCTTATGTTTTCCTCCCTGCACTGTATTACTACAGTGTAACTAAAAAGACCATTTGTCTGTCGATCTACCCTTCTGTCTATCTGTCTATCCGGGATGAAGGTTGTCACCAGCCAGATGCTGGTAAAATATAAAATTGGCTGGTAAATTTCAGACACAGAATGATTTATACCTGTTGAGTGGCTGGAGAACTTTACCATTTATTTGTCACTGGCTGGTAAAGTTTTACATTTTTTTGTAAAGTTAATTTCGCTACTTATCTATCTGTGACGCAGAGCAAGGTGGAGTCGTGGTCCAGCCTCGTCCTGCCCTTCGCCATGATCGTGTTCGCCGTGATGATCCTGGACTTCTACGTGGAGTCCATCTGCGTGGCCAAGATGGAGGCTCCCCGCTGCGCTCGCTACGGCTCCATCTTCCTCTTCCTCAGCGGCCTGCTGCTCGCCAACTTCTGGACGCACCCGCTGACCGACCAGCTGCGCGCCATGAGCAAGCCGGCCCAGCAGAGCAGCACCGAGCATGTGCTGTCGGGAGGCGTGCTGGTCAGCGCCGCCTTCTTCCTCATGTGTGAGTGGCCGGCCGATTTTGAATGTAATACTGTGTTAATTCAGTGTGAGTGACTAGGGGATTTTAATGTGATACTGTGTTAATTCAGTGTGAGTAACCTGCCGATTTGAATGTGATGCTGTGTTTATTCAGAGTGAGTGACCAGTGGATTTTAATGTGATGCTGTGTTCAATCAGTTTGAGTGACCGGCCAATTTTACTGTGATACTGTGTTAATTTAGTGTAAATGACCAGTGAATTTTCATAAGATGCTGTGTTAATTCCGTGTGACTGACTAGGGGATTTTAATGTGATGCTGTGTTAATTTAGCTTGGCCATAAGCCTGCCAAACCACTTCCGTTCAATTATCAACTCCCTGCAGTGGTAGTCTGGGTTTGCTTCCATTTGACATGGTTGACTCCAGTCGAATCTTTAGTGGACCAATCAGCGAACAGAGGGATGTTCAGGAGCGATGACATTAACTTTGTTCTCTACATTGGAATTATAGTGCTTAGGCAGGTTGTAAAAGTCAAAGTCAGCTTTATTATCAGTAAGTACTGGACACATTACAGAATATACAAGGTAGTGTTACTCTCAGGCCCTGGATTCAGCAAAACGGATGGACACAAAATTTACAAATAAAAACATCTCAAATTTCAAAGGGAAAGATGCAAGTGGTTGATGTACTGTAGGTGTTAGTGAAATGTAGGTGGTAAGTGAACAGTAGGTGGATTGTTATGTACACGCTTCATTTAAAGTGTTCTGTTTCTGTTCTTGTGTATTTCTGGGTCTGACATGCATTATAACCACAGGCTAAAAAGCAGGGGTGACTGACTGAGTCTTTGTAGTGGTTGCTTTTAAGCTGTGGGAAGAGCTGCCACTGCACATACGCCTGACCCTTTCCTTGGCTGCCGTTCAATCTCACTCTAAAACTCATGTTATGCTCTGATGTTCAATACAGCATGAATCTTTTATTGATTTATCTGTATTTATTGTCATGTTCACTTTATGTTGTCCTTTTGTTTGACTACCAAGTCGTATTACCCTGCTTGTCCAGCACTTTGGTCAGCTGTTGTTGTTGTTGTTGTTGTTGTTGTTGTTTTTAAAGTGCTTTATAAATAAACATGACTGACTTGATGTGACTTCTCTCCATCTCCCTCCCTCCCCTCTGTTCAGCGGACAGCATCTTGTCGTCCCCGTCCAAGAAGGGGCAAAAAGGGATGCTGGTGGGCTACTCCCCCGAGGGAACCCCTCTGTACAACTTCATGGGCGATGCCCTCCAGCACACGTCCCAGTCACTGCCTCGCTTCTTCAAGGAGTCCCTAAAACAGATCCTGGAGGAGTACGACTCTAGACAGATATTCTACTTCCTCTGCCTTAACCTGGTGAGTGGAGGGGGTCGGCAACACCACCACCCACAATGATGTGCAGTCTGGAAATGTGGAGAGGCAAAACTTAGGCTTATCTTTAAGATCCTTGCACTGCATGGGGTAAAAGAGATATCGTCACTGAAAAGATTACAAAATTACAAAGTGAATTAATTTTTCATATTAACATTATCCTGTCCCTGTCAAGATCATATACAGTATAGCAACAGTATAGCAATAGACAGTATGTTGACATTACATTACATTACCCCATCCTGATTGTATATGGGAGATTGAGGTGCAGTGTGTAGTTATTTTGCTTAAATTAATCTCAGAGTGTGCACATTATGTATGGCTTTGTTGAACGTTGCTTCATGTGGTAATAATGTTCTGAATGTTGTGATTTAGAAGCTGTGAATGTTGTTTCATGTGGTATATGTCCTGAAGGTTTCATATAATGATAATCTTTATTTGTGTAGCAAAGTATGTAGCTCAAAGTGCTTTAACAGTTTGGCAAAGGAACAGAGGACAGAGACATACATGGGAAGCTTTGTAGTCCACTAGCACCACAGAAATCTGCCAGGGCGCTGCAGAGAGCTCCACTAATGTCCTTATGAGATCATGTGTTCTTAAACCAGCGCTAAGTGAAACTAAGAGCGAACGGCACTTCTGAATTTACTTTAGGGCTATAAAAGCACTTTGCAAGTTTGCAGAAGCGGGTTGCCTGTGTGAGACATAATAGACAATTCTGCTTCCAACCTGTAGGATGACCGAAGAGATCCTGCTGTCTTGGGCCTTTACCTTTGAAGTAGATCTCAAAAATTTCAGTCACTGTTTCATATCAATGCACTTTTGAATGGTAGTCATAAGAACTCTAGTAGCCAAATTAGTGGCTAAACTGTCTGTTTCATGCTCTACTTTTTCCCTAACGAATGCTTTTAAAAAGCAAATCAACTGCTTATTTTAATAGTGTATGCATATTTTATCTTAAATATAAAAGGGACTCGTGGATTAAAATATTTTTTCTAGAAGCAAGCATCAGATAAGTGGAATTGCGGCCTTTGAAGTGACTTGGAAATTGGTTCTGTGGAAATAATAGCAAGGGGGAGGCAAAAACCTCTGCGGTGTGAAGCGGAGTGGAGTTGCCTCCACTGAGTCTATGAATAATGCTATATATATGGTCACCTCTGGGCCGTTATCCCTTACGTGTGATCCCTCTGTCTCAGGCCTTCACCTTTGTGGAGCTGTTCTATGGGGTGTGGACCAACAGCCTGGGGCTGATCTCGGATGGCTTCCACATGCTGTTCGACTGCTCTGCTCTGGTGCTTGGGCTCTTCGCCGCCCTGATGACACGCTGGAAGGCCACCAGGATATTCTCCTACGGGTTAGTGAGGGCCGGACAGTCTTCACAGCTGTACTGCTTAAAATTAGTTTGTCGTTAACTTTTTGTTAAACATTGATAAATTACTGATTTTTAACAATCGGGTGTGTTAAATAAGTTGCAATAAACACACCTTCCGATTCTAATGTCACTCGGAAGAAAATCTCCAGAATTTTCTCTTGCAGAATCAAATAAGTTTTCTTCAGTGGTTACTGAATGATGTGCTGATTGAATTTAAACAAGAATATAACAATGTGAGCTTCTCTAATTTCAACATTTTGTAAAGTGGTACATTTTGTAAAGTGATCGCATACAGTACTTCAAAGTGTTTTTTGGTGGTGTTCTGAGAGGTGACGGTGATGAATGACTTTTGTTTGTTTTGGGCTAGGTATGGCCGTGTTGAGATTCTCTCGGGATTCATAAACGGCCTTTTCCTCATGGTCATCGCTTTCTTTGTGTTCATGGAGTCCGTGACCAGGCTTTTGGATCCTCCGAACATCAACACGGACATGCTGACGGTGAATGTGCACTCTGCACTGATTCTTCAAATCGCTGTGCACAAATTAAAATAATTTACTGTGCCTCTGCACCGCTCAACCAGATCATTTATCATTTTATAAGATAAGAGAAGAGAACATAAAATGAGAGCAACTTTATCATCCCTAAAAGGGAAAGTTGTCTTGACCAAATAGACCCAAATAGCCCGCTGCAATATTTAAAACACTAGACATAAAGCACAGCAGAGCAATATAAACACAGAACATAGACATCATGTAGTATGCATTTATAATAATGTATTTTTTTTAATAATGGTGCACCATTATAAACACAGTTGACTCTCAGGGAATCAAACCAAACTAAGTGTTTGTGTTGAGTATGAGTTGTGTCTTCAAATGGACATTTGTTTATGTAGTGTTTCATAGCAGCCCCTAGTGGTTATTTTTGTGCATTGCAGTTTATATACAGTGTTCTGGTCTGCATTCTGAAGTCCTACCCAGCGAACATATTGAAACCTAATAAACTGATCAGATTGTTATTTTAATGAACTGAACAGAGTGTTAGCCTTCTAATAAACTGATCAGAGTGTTCAAAGGAGCTAGGTTGTAAGCAACTGGACTTCTTTTTGGCAGTTGAACACATTTTACCTTTTATCCAAAGTGTTGGTGTAATAAACTGCTCAGTGTTGCTGTGGGTGTGTTAGTTTAATAAACTAATCAGTGTTGCTGTCAGTGTTAGTTTAAGTTTAAAGTGTTAGTTTGTTTACCTAACAATAAAGTGATCAGAGTGTTGGTGTAATAAACTGCTTAGTGTTGTTGCCAGTGTGTTAGTTTAATAAAACTAATCAGTGTTTGTTTAATAGTGATCAGTCTTAGTTTTAATAAAATGATGAGTGTTAATTTAATAGCAATCCGAGTGATAGTTTAATAAACTGAGCAGATTTGTAGTCAGTATTAGTTTAAAGGGGTCCTTTCATCGTTATTTTTATTCATATTTGTGTCGCCACTATGGTTGAATGCATTGTGCGTCATTTCTGTGAAAAATTATGACATAAAATGACATTGTAAATAGAGCTACTCAAAGTGGTTTTTAGCGGAAGGACCCCTTTAATAAACTGATGAGTGTTGGTTTAATAAACTGATCTGTGTTGCTGTTGCCGCTCTTCCAGCCAGTGTCGGTGGGCGGCCTCCTTGTCAACCTGGTGGGGATCTGTGCCTTCAGCCACGCCCACTCCCACGGCTCGTCCAAAAGCAGCTGCTCTGGCCACGATCATGGGCACTCGCACCACGGGCACGGGCACGGGCATGGTGAGCACAGCCACGGAGGCCACGGGCACAGCCACGGCGGGCACGGACACTCCCATGGCGGACACGGGCACTCGCACGGGTCTGGTGGAGGGGGCATGAATGCCAACATGAGAGGTACAACACTGCTCCAGCTCTGCCAGGGATCCTTTCCCTTATCTTACTTGTAAAACAACTGGATTTGTAAACCATGTTGGATGTGTTGCTTTATATTTTATACTATCTACTTTATATCTACTGTGGATTTTCTTTTATATTGACAGTGATTTTTGGTAGTAGTACCCTGAAGTTTTTTGTTCTTTTTTTTTCTTGCCATCATTTTGTGATGGATTTTTAAAGGTATATTAAGATATGCACAATGGGAAATGCATTTGATAACAACGAATAGATAATTTATTGAAAACACTGTCAAAAAGCAGGAAATAACAAATGCAGACAATGACCTCAACTAATTGACTAGAAACTCACATTGGAAATGGTTCTGCTTCTGCTCCCGGCATGGTGCATCTTTCCTGAGCAGGTGTGTTCCTGCACGTGCTGGCTGACACGCTGGGCAGCGTGGGGGTCATCATCTCGACGGTGCTCATCCGGCAGTTCGGCTGGCTGATAGCCGACCCCATCTGCTCGCTGTTCATCGCCACGCTCATCTTCCTGAGCGTCATGCCCCTGCTGAAGGACGCCTGCGAGGTGCTGCTGCTCAGGACGCCCCCAGAGCACGAGAAGGACCTGAACATGGCGCTCGAGAAGGTTGGGCCTTCCACCAGATAGTAGATAAGAGTATTGGTCTGATTCGATCTTCAGATCAGAATCAAAATCAGTTCTATTGTCCAAGTATACAAGGAATTTGACTCAGATGTTGCAGATGCAGATGTTGGCTCTTCATACATTCCATATACGGACATGTAGTAGTATACATTCACTAGGCAAATAGAAATATATAGACATATTTTGTACAATAGGCACAACAATGGATTGAAGAGCTTAGGTTTCATGGATGTTTTTACTCCAAGTTTTTTTGTTTGTTTTGTTTTTTTATTTTAGATTCAGAAAATTGAGGGTGTGCTTTCATTCCGTGACCCTCATTTCTGGAGACACTCGGCCAACGTTATCGCAGGAACGATCCACCTTCAGCTGATGTCAGATGTGGTGGAACAGCGGATCATTCAACAGGTGTGTTTAATTTCCAGAGGATAGGGAAGGATGCACACTTCCAGTGAGGTGCAGGCTAGGACAGATTGCAAACTACAAAAGAATGTAGCCGCACACTCTGCTCCGTTAATTCTTGTATGCTTTAATTCCAACGTTTCGGCCATTTGGACTTTGTAAAGGTTTAGTCACTTAATTTATCCATAATTATAAAATAGATATTATATAATGGATAATTATGTGACTGAATCTTGACAATATATATTTCACACTTATCCCCAGAAATTGTTGTTTACTTAGGGTTTAAGAAGCCTTAGTGACATTCTTGACTTGACTTGTTTTTGCCTGTCAGGTTACGGCGATCTTGAAGGATGCCGGCGTGAATAACCTGTCAGTTCAGGTGGAGAAAGAAGCCTACTTCCAGCACATGTCTGGCCTCAGCACCGGATTCCACGAAGTCCTGGCCATGACGCAACAGATGGAGTCCATGAAATACTATAAAGATGGAACATGTATCATGTAAATTAAATGTGTTTTTAATCAATAAAAATGTTAAGGGGGAATGTGGACTTTACTTTATTGGAGTAATTCATTGATTGTACTGAAAGACCCAGTGTGGATGCATGTGAAGCATCACATAATTGTGAAGAAAGTTAAAACATTAGCTACATTTAGTAAGAAAGTTCCCCAGTAGTTTTACAGAAGTGTTGATTGTGGCTCCCTGCATCACTTAAGTGGGCTTACCTGGTCTACATAAATAAGTGCTGGCATGATTTTAAAAGCTCAGTGATCCAAAGTTTTGTTAAAATAAAAAATTGTGTTAAACGTAAGGAGGTGAAGTCAGCACCAGCTAAGGCAGCCAGGAAGGTTACCCATTCTTATAACCAACCTGTCCCGAAGCCTTATGATGAAAAGGTGAGTTAAATGTTGTGACCCTGGTGCTAGTACATCTAGGTGAATGGTGGAATCAAATGTTTTTGATAACATGACAAAGACTATTTGCACAATAAGAAGATGGGCAAAGCCACCTCCAGCTACTCCAGGAGATCATATATGACTGTGCCCATTATCAAGCGATATCTGCAGATACAAGCGTTCCCCATTCAATCTTTTTTGCCCGTTTCTCTTAGCGTGTCAGGTAAAGTGGAGTTTTTTTTTTGCATCTGACTGGACAACCCAGTGCTAAGAATGCATCTTCATCTTACATTTTTAAAGCTTCTAAATATTAACAACTTGCCTTTTGTAGGCACCCTTTTTAAAAAGTCTTGGATATTAATGCTCTTCTAAAGCATTTAGTGAGTTAAATTAACAGATGGGTACTGAGGCCCTTTTCAATATATATTATATAGGCTACAGTGTTTCTTCTGAATGTTTTATAAGTTGCCAAGGTTAATCACTACCAAGAGGCAGATGCATATCGCAGAAAAGCAGAACAGCTTCTTATGTTTATATTTCATGATCTAATTCAGATTTAACTTATGATCATCTAATCTGAATTTAAATTTGATCTGTGTATATAAGCAATATTGTAAATAAAAGTAAACGTTTTATGTCTTATTGATTGTGCCAAGTCAAGATGCCTGTCATACCTGGTATAAACATTTTGGGTGTTTTTATTTGCTTGAATATTTTTGAAATAAATTGGTTACACCATGAAATCTGGATGGCTAAGGAATGCATTCAAACACATTACTCCTAATTTAGTGCCAACCAGTTAATCTTACTATATCCTTTGCAGGTATATTGCAGTGCTTGTTGAATGCCATGTTTCAGAAATTGGGTTAAATGCGTGCCAGTCATTGAATTCAATTGGGTGTTGTCAAACAATCTGAGTGAGAAGATGTCGTGCGTCCATATGCACCTACAATTTATTATTTAAAAGGACAATTTCATTTAATTATTTGCAACCTTTGGTCCAAACCCATTACTTCAACCATTCACAGCTGTGCCTCATGTTTGCCTGCAGTCACATGGTTATCAGTCGTCGTAGGAACGCATTCCAATCAGCTGTAGTTCGGCCAATCAGGTAGCAGAATCATTTGGAATGCGACGAATCACGAGCGAGCGAGCGACTTTTTAAACCCATTGGATAGGAAGTACGACACTGCGAGTTTGCCTTGCTGAATCAAGTGTGTTGTTTCAGTCGAACCTAGATTTTCCACAGAAATGGCTCTCCGTGTTACAAGGGTAAGGTTTGCTTTGTTTGCTAATAGTTTTTTTAAAGATTGCTTTTGTCTAGAGTTTTTAGCATTCGTAGTTGTAGCTTTCATTGATGTGCCTAAAATATCGCCTTAGCTTTTTTCAGTACAACTAGTTGGTTGATTTGCAGACTATTGGCAGGCTTTGTAAACGTTATTGTGGTCTGCTAACTTCTTGGTCGAGGTTTTGAGGGATTTGGAAGTGGATTTGTTGTAACTGGGTTTCTGTAAAGGATATACTTGAAAAGGAAGTGACTGCAAACTTGCTTTTTTTTGTTTTGTAGAGTTCTCGTCTGGTTGGTGAAAATGCCAATGTCTTAACTGCCAAGGCCGCCGTCGGCAACAAGCCCGGCCTGAGGCCGAGGGCAGCCCTGGGAGAAATTGGTAATGTCGGTGCGCTACGGCCGATCTTGAAGAAGGTAATTGGTGAACTTTAATAATTCCAGAATCTTTTATTCGGTGAGGGTTCTCTTGAATTAATACTAGACGCTCCACATGTGTAGGGTGCCAAGGCAGAACCTGTAAAGGTCGCTGAGAACAAGCCTACAAAGCTGGAGCAGGCACCCCAGGAGAAGGCACCCGAAGCAGAACCAAAAATGGTCCCCAAGACAGAAGCTGTGGTTAAGGTAAGTCAAACCCATCTGCAGCCGAGATATTCGTTTATTTAAATGCGATGGCTACGCTGGCTTAGCGTGGCCATCAATGGGCTTTTGTTTCCTGCTGGCGTGTGTTGCCAGATAACACGACGCGTTTGCCGTAGCATTAATTTGTTCTGGCTTTTTAAAAAGCATTACTGCCCCATCTCGTTGTCTAAACCGGAAATTCTGTTTCTTTTTAAATTGTGGCAACCCCCACCGAGTGCCCTGGTGGTAGAAAGCAGTAGTACATATGAGCTTTTCAGATAATGAGCCAAATGATTAGTACTGCTTAGGTCTGCCTGGTGGCGTTTATCCAGTTCTTTGCCTCTAGTGTTTACTGTCCTTGGGGCCTTAACCTAGTTTAGCGTGTTTCAACACCATATTACATGTCTTGGGCTTCACCACCCCCCCCCCCCCCCCCAACCTATTTCCTACTGACAAAGCCTAGTAGTCATGTGTTTTGGCAGTGTTTAATGCAAAATGGAATTTTCACTTGTTGAAGTGGTGCTAAAGTGTAGCCATGCCATTTTGTGTTGCAGCTCCTGTCTCCCCCTACCTCCCCTGTTCCAATGGAGACCTCTGGCTGTGCACCAGATGACCTGTGCCAGGCGTTCTCGGATGCCCTAATTGAGGATGTTAAGGATGTTGATATCGACGACTACGACAACCCTATGCTCTGCAGCGAGTATGTAAAGGACATCTACAAGTACCTGCGACAACTGGAGGTAGGTGGTGTTGGGATACAGGGACATCCAGAGAGCTCAAATGCTTTCCCTGTACTTTCTGGTGCCTCTTGCTCTGCCTAAACTGCAGTTGTCTCCTCGTAGACTGAACAGGCAGTGAAGCCCAACTACCTTGAAGGCCGGGAGGTCACCGGAAACATGCGTGCCATCCTGATTGACTGGCTCGTTCAGGTTCAAAGCAAGTTCCGATTGCTGCAGGAGACCATGTATATGACTGTTGCCATCATTGACCGATTCCTCCAGGTAGGTGCCACTCCAAAACATGAGGAGTCTGCCACTGGTAGTAGTAGTTTCAGTCGAGACTGACTCCTTTTGTTATCCCTCCAGGACCATCCAGTCCCCAAGAAGCAGCTCCAGCTTGCTGGCGTTACAGCCATGTTCATTGCCTCAAAGTACGAGGAGATGTACCCTCCAGAGATCGCCGACTTCGCCTATGTGACCGACCGCGCCTACACCACTGCGCAGATCCGAGAGATGGAAATGAAGATCCTGAGGGTCCTCAACTTCAGTTTTGGCCGCCCACTGCCCCTTCAGTTTCTCCGAAGGGCCTCCAAGATTGGAGAGGTAGGCTTGCCACCTACATAACTGGTTTTGCCACATCTAACAATGTATACTTTTTTTTTTTTTTTGTAGTTGGCAGAGTCTTCCAAAGTAAAGTACACACTTGGGTACATTTTAAAACTAATATTTTGTGTCAAGTATGACTACAGCATTTCTTAATCAAGCCAGAAATGATGTAATGCATTGGAAAACTGCTAATTGATTTGGTTCACTTTTAGGTGACTGCAGAGCATCACACTCTGGCCAAGTACCTTGTGGAGCTCACCATGGTGGACTACCAGATGGTGCACATCCCACCCTCCCAGGTGGCCAGTGCTGCCTTTGCCCTTACACTTAAAGTCTACGACTGCGGCGAATGGGTAGGTTACAAGACTTTCATTTTGCACAAATGTCCAATTACTGAAGACTTTGAGGCATATGGACAAGGCTCCCAGTGGCACTTTGAAAGACTAATGGTGACTTTAGAATGCTAAAATGCACTGTACAGAGTGTGGTAAGCCCTGCTCTTGCATTCGTGCCTGCTCAACCCCTCTACACATGCCATAACTTGTCCCACTTGCACCCGACACTTCCCTTATGCCCCCTCATGCTACCGTGTCTCAAGTCGGTCCTATCCTAGCCCTCACACTACTCCCTGCTGCCCCGCACACACTTGCAAGCTGGATGTCACTGGAGCCCCCCCCTGCCTAACGAGCAACCTCATCCCCACCTCAGTGCTGCTGGCTGCAGTCCTCCCCTCCCACACAGCCCATTAGCCACTATAGCCAATCCCACCCCCTTCAACCCCAACTGCACTTTATGTGCTCTCTGCCCTTCATGAGGTAGCCGTCCCCCCCAAACTACATTCTATGAACTTTATCCCCCCAATGCAGTTTGACGCTGCATGTCGTACTTTACCTAGTATGTCTATGCATGTGATGAATTATCCTTGTATCATTAGCATGAGTGTAAATGTGTACTTGTTCCTTGTCAATGAAGATATGGCTGTGGGGTTAAATCCTGACTCTTTCTCTGTACCAGACTCCCACACTGCAACACTACATGGGCTATGCAGAGCAAGACTTGTTTCCTGTCATGAAGCTCATTGCCAAGAATGTCGTCAAGGTGAATGAAGGCCTCACAAAACACTTGGTAAGTGCACTTGAGAATGACATGAGTCTACACGTACCTTTTGGTTTTAGGATGTGATGGCCTCAATGCTTCATGCAGAGTCCATAACCCTGAATTCTTTTCTTTCTTTTAGGCTGTAAAGAACAAGTATTCCAGTCAGAAACAGATGAGGATTGCCTCCATTTCTCATTTGAAGTCCTCTCTAATCAAGAACCTTGCTAAAGAAGTGTCTTCATGAGATGCAAGTCTTGGGCACAATGTACAAAGTGTACAAACTGTACAAAACTAATGTTTTTTGGACTTTTTACTGACTGATTTCATTATGCAAATTGTTCAATCACTTTTTATCCTCTTCAAATTTGTTTTAATAAAGTTTTAACCTGATATTTGGTTGTCCTGTATTGCATCTTGATCATACTAACTGCGTAAGACTTGAGGTTCTTGGGTTTAAATTGCCTCTTAAAGGGGTCCTTCTGCTAAAAAGCACTGAGTAGTTTATTTACAATGTGGTGGGTCACAACAAGCAGTATATGCACACAGCACTCCAAGACATGAAATTCGACCCTCATGATTTTACTGGTCATTGAAGGGTCAAGCTAACCAGAACGATGCCAGAAATGCCAGTCGTTCAACCACTAGACCTGTTCTAGCTTACAGAAAACTGTCAAGCAAGAGGACTAGGACAATTTCACAAATGATGCACAATGCATTCAACCATAGTGGTGACACAGCAATATGAATACAAATAATGATGGTTCACCTTTTAATAAATTTGCAGCTTGCATCCACTCATACCACCACAGGTCAGGTGTCGTGCAGGTTTATCAAGTGTGATTTGTCAGGCTAGTGACTCATGGTATGCAAAGGGCAGCTTTATACTGGCATCTTGCAGTAGATTAAGTTACCAAGCTGTTCATGTCAAAACATTCCAATTTGGCTGATCACATTTGACCAAGTCAAAATGTTTAAACACTAAAATGCTTGGCATTGGTTAACGCTGGGGTTAACTGTGCTTAAGCTTTTTGAAAGTGGTTAGAATGGGTACACCTGTTTGTCATGGTGAATTAAATGCTGAAGTTGAAGGGGGCGGTGAGTGGGCACATGGGGAGCTGTGAACATGCAATGCAAACAAATGTGAAACACTACTTGTATGGCTGACCCCCTGGCCTGTAAACCATAGTTGCTCTTAATTTGTAAATAAAATGGGGGGTTGCCATGAGAACTACATCCCAGTGAGTAGTTGAAATACTGCTGTAGTTTTCCCTGTTTGAAAAGTTTGTCCAAGTGTCATGGTATGAGGGCAAGTTTAAGGACTTAAATGTATGCTGGGATTGGTTCAGGCTATCCCATTGCAGTCAGTGAGTGGGTTAATATAAAATGTGCTTAGGGCTAATAAAAGAACTGCAGCCTGTGCTCTTGTGCTTCCATGTTTTGCCAGTAGGTGTCACCTTTGGGCTTCCTGTGTTTCTTCTGCCGATGCTTCCTGAGCCATTATCTACGGTAGTGGCTTTGGGGGCTACTCTTTTTCCCCTGCACTGTTAATGGAGCCTTTAGCAAACGCAGCTACTTACACTTTCCTATTCCTGAATATGGTGTGGGAGACCTTAAGTTGACCTGCACAGCTGACTTGATGAATGAATGAAAATGCCCTTTTATTGCCACTATAAACACATAGTTACACGTGTTTAGTCTTATTTTAGCTATATCAAGCACTAATGTTTTAATTGAAGTCAATGGCTCTTTTTAGGCGGTGAGTCTGTGTGAGCTTACACATTGAATTTGGGTTTCTGTGGATTTTCCCTATTTCTGTCATTAATGGTTTCTGTTTATTTCCATAGACTTCTGTGTAGTATTGTTGCTACCTATGTTTTCTTGAGAGCTTTTCCCCCCCTATCCAACATGTAACGGTTTATTTTCATTGTGGTACCCAGAGCTATTTTTTTTACCCTTCTGGAGGTTGAAGGAACAGATGTCAACAAATCTTGGACAGTATTATCAGAATCTGGGTGTTAGCGATGCTGAAACCAATTACATGAAGACGGTTTTGGGTTGAACTCCCTGGAGTGAGGGAGAGGCATCCCCCAGCTCCCAATTTTTTCCCCCTAAAACGTCCGAGGTCTTGAGGGATTGAAGGGAAGTGAAATCCCCGGGGAACAAACACACAGGCTCTCTGTCCAGACCACCATCTGGCTTCCTTGAGCAGTAGATCCTGTGGTCTTTCAGCCACCATCGCAGGCTGACCAGCAAACTTCTTCACAAAGACCTTTGCGAATGCTGCATGTGTGCTAATATAATATATATATATATATATATATGAATAATTGGGCAGCCAGATATACCTCACATGTAATGGCTGGATTGATGTGCCTTTCCCTTCTTTGTTATTTTTTAATCATATGTTTATTTAAAAAAATAAATCAACTGTGTACAATTCACTTGAAAATTTCAGGTCAGATTTCGGTAACCCAGTTGAGTTTGTTACATAATGGGGCTTCAGGCTGAACACCTATGCAAAATCCTTAAGGATGAAATTTTTCCTCTGGACTATTAAGCAATTTATAACCTCTTTACTGAATCTATTATTTTCATTACATTTACAGTACAAATTAGGTTATTTTCTCCCCCACCTCTTCTTTCTTTTCTCTGCAGAGAGTACAATTTATCTTCTCAGCTCTACTCCACTCGGCAAGTTCTCTGCAGGGACTAATGATAATTAGTCTCAGTTCCTCGGGACGGCTGTGCTTTTAAAACCCCAGGCCCACGCTGACTGTTCATGCTTCAAGGCTGAGGTCATGGCTGGGCAGCCAGATCACTTTACAAGTCGGATTCTTCCTGAAGAACACCACTTTCGCGAGCGAGAACGCGAAGAGAGCGGGCCCACACTTGACAGGGGCTCAAAAAGCCTCCCGAGCTCCCAAAAACACAGTGGCGTTCTTGCTCGGAGTCCCTAATGGACCGACAGACAGGATCGAAATCAGTCGCTGCTGGCCACAGTGTAATGAAGCCATGTGGAGATGGTAGACCAAATGACTGCCGAGAGTCTGTTGGACCTCACTGCTGTGCTCAGGCTGCTTTTTTAGTGCACAAGGTTAATATTTTCATATCTGAGCTTGCAAAAGGCTGACGTGCCAAAGAAAGCTTTTGCCAAAGTGCATTTGCACCTTCTTCTTCTTCTTCTCCTCTGTCTTTCATTTCATTCAAGCTCTGCGGAGAAATGAGAGCCAACCCGCCCTACTATACCCCTCTGCTTCATTTGATTATCGTTGAGAAATAGAGTTTTGACGGAGGCCCTCGACATTTCATCTCCCCCTAAAAACAATAGAGCCAGTCACCCCGCTGATTATGTGAGTGATGGAGATTCTGAACTCACTCTCCGCACGTCTGTGTCCATGATTCAATAATCCTCCCTCCCCCCGAAAAAGAAGAGCAGACACGGCAGCTCGTTGACACAACTCGAGGGGTGCTAATAGGCTCACAGCTGGCAGCCAAGGCCGGATTCTCCAGGCGCGGAGCAGCAAGGACAAATAAACACAAGAGGCATTCATTTTCAAAATTTATAGATTTTCAAATAAAAGCTCAATGTACTTCCTGAACTTTACAGATCTCTGCAGTTCAATGGCACATGAAGGGGCGAAAGAAAGGCTGCTATTGTGGCCCTCAGGCCCCGGTGTGTTCACTGCTCCAACCAGGTGTGAAAGGGGCTACGGCCGGCGCGGTGTGCGGGGGCCCTGCTTCATTCCAATTAACTGAGCAGAACTCTCCCCTCTCAGCCTGGGTGACCTCTGTTCCTGTCAGAGCTGAAACATGGAGGTCAACCCCCCCCCCCCCCCTCCTCACGGGTGTCCAGTCACCTCACCACACTGATGAAACGCTTGCAAAAGGACTTCACAGACAGGTCTCCGTTTCTTTTTTTTTTTTTTTATTAATCTTTGCTTTAACCAGGGTGGTCCACTGAGACGGCAATGTCAATCTTCTTTTCGTCATCGTGTTCTTCTTCTTCTTCTTCTTCTTTTCATCTTCTCTCTCTCTCTTCTCTCTCTTCTCTCTCCCTCCCCCTCTCTCTCTCTCTCTCTTTCTTTCTCTCTCTCTCCTTCTTTCTCAGTCATTGTACCACACAAGTAAGTTACTGGAAGGTGAACAAGTCCCCCAGTGGCTCCGCTTGGAGACTAAATTCTCTGACACTGTGTCATGGCTTTATCCATTTGGCAACGTTTTGGCCAAATATTTTATGTCGCATGCACTCGTGTGTGTGTGTGTCTGCGGCTCAGGGTGGTTGGCCAAGACAAACTTGTGTGTCGAGAGTCTAAGAGCCGAGCGACTATTTCTGAGCTTGGATACCACGTTAGGTTTTGATATACGGACTGACTTAATGATAATTTTAGAATTTTTTTTTGTGCAACACATGCTCTATTCTCCCAATTGTGTCAACACATATGTACCCAAGATAGAAATAAGAAACAAATGAACGCACACAGTTAGTATAATTACACATAGGCGAACGCAACACATCATATATCGACTCAAATGGCAGAAGCGTATAACCATAAGCGTCAACAGCAGCTGCCATTTGCTTTGCACAAAATTACTGAGACGCAATAAGCTTACAACCACATGTTATTCACTGCATTCTGCTTTCTGACTAATAGGCTACTGAGGCAAATTTTAAAAAGCCTCTAGATACTTGCATGGACATCTACAGGGGTCAAACGTCATCTCATTTAGTTGTCTAAGAACATGCACAGATTAATTTATAAAAAAACATGTCATTAATGCTTATTTGTGCAAGTATTTGTATATTTGGGAAGCTATAAGCTTTTATCACCGACTATTTATAATTCTCAAACAACCTCCTGGGTTACCATGTAGCAGTTCCATGACCCCTCTACCACTTTGGGTGCTGGGAAGCCATCAAACAGCATTGCCTAATAACAAAAGGCATTATGGGATACTTGAGAAATGTCATGACAGTGGGTCCATAAAATGGCAGGTATTTTGTCAGCCTGTAATGGGTCTAGTTTAATTTTGATGGGTTGCAATCTACTTTTGTATATGTCGTCAGATAGTTCAAAGTTAGGCTTAGCTGGCGATTGTGGTAAATGTTTGTTGAGTGTGTACCAAAGGTTTGACTGCTCCCTGATAGATCATTAAAGCAAAGTGCTGCCCAATAATGTCTGCACAAATATTATCCAATTTCACTTGTAAAAGCGGCACATGTGAAGGTGAAGACAGTAACAACTGAAACTCAGTTAAAGGGTTGTTAATATCTGTCACACGTCAGTCCATAAAAGACAAAATGAACTCATGCTCCATTATGTATTATCTGAGGACTACTAGCAACACTGTGATTATGTTTACAACTGTAAATGTTCTTAATTGCAGGGAAGGGAAAGTTTGATTGTATTTCCACGGTCTGTAGTTAAAGCTTACGAGTAGAAACGCTGTCATCTGTTTTATACACTAATTGCAAGCAGTATTATGTTCACTATAGACACAAAATGGGTTCCAATACCCATGTAGATTTCTAATTGCCTTTAGATTTCTATGGTCTCTTGAGATACTGACGTAGGCGACTGACCTTTCCATTGAACTATAACAGCAACGGCACTGACATTCAGTGGCTTGGTGAGAAAAGTTAATAAGCCGCTCGAGTGAAACGATGCGCAGCCTTGTAGAGAATGGTGACCTGTGTGGATCTGGCTGTGTGTGCATGTACTTATTATCCACAGTCTTATCTAAATTGTATAACATAGCGGGCGACTCACGCTAGTCGCTTTGGCCCCAGACAATTATTATTATTCTGAGATTTTCTGTCTGTGTTGTGCCAAAACACCAAATTAGCTATAAAGTGCAGACTGCTTGTATTTATTTATTTATTTTTAAATACATTACCAGTTTGGAGGCCAGATATGATCTCAACAGTAAACAGTAGACATCTCTCTGAATCAGCAGTAAAACTACATCTAATTACTGTAAACGCAGAAGTAGGGAAAATGTTATTGCAGCAAAGCAATGAGGTGTGGGAGTGAGTGGCAGGCCTACCTAAAACATACACAGTTGAAATTTTGGAAATTAGTCTTGTTTGCACAGTAACTGTGTTGGTTGCAGCATTAGAGCGAGCAGTGAGTCACTGTTTAATATCTGGGTGGAGCCAGCTGTAGAATGCTGTAATGTGACCTTTTTGCGAGTGAGCACGGTGTATCCCCCATCGTTGTAAATCCTCGGGGCTCACCGCTTAGAGGTGGGGGTGTGGTGGAGGTGGGGGGGCTTTGACACTCACTAAATCAACCCTCAGGGTCACTGGCCTCCTTTGTTGTCCATGGGAGTGGTCTACAACTAGCTCCACAAAGATGGGGTAATGTTGTGCTTTTCTTTTTCTTCTTGTTTCTTTGCATCAATCTCCCATGAGATTTGTGCACCACCTCCCCACTATACTGTCACAACCATTATATGTTTTTCACAACATTACTCTACTGCTGTTAGTGCTTTACGCTAATGTTTAGTGTAATTTTCCCATAAACATTTCAGGAGATCTTACAGTGAACTTTATTTCAACCCAGTCATACACATGACGTGTGTTTCGGGGGTTATCAGTATTCACCTGGTGAGTGATGTCATGGATTTATCCACTGCACCAAGAGAATGCTGGGAGTAATGGTTGATACACCTGATTAGATATAATCAGCTAATCCCGCCTCCTAACCCTGTTAAGTGATGGAAGTAATTCAAAGGAAAATTACTCAGAAACGCTGCTGAACATTATTTGGACATAATTAACTGGCAAATTAACTCCCTTTCCAATTTGGTACACATTATTCACACATTTACATTTATTATGGTTTTGTAAGACAGCTGGCCCTGTGAATCATGTGCTTACTAGTACAGCCCACCATTTGCTTCGGCCCACCGTGTCAGAAAGCCTGACTCACTGTGTGTACTATAGCTTATATAACGTCAGCAACATGAGGTTTTACTTGCTGAGCAGGAAACCTTGCCGAGGAGTCAGGGGCCAAGGGCAGCCATGGACAAACACTCATTCTGCTGAGAGTAAATCTCAACTCACCATTCATCTGTGAAGCGATTTCTTCCACGGAGAACAAGATGCCTTACATGCAATGTTAACATGCAGTGTTAAGATGCAACCCCCCCCCCCCCCTGTTTCTCTCTCTCACTTTTACGCAAACACACACTCTCTCTCACACACACACACACACACACACACACACACACACACACACACTTATTTCTCATTCTGTTTGGACTGAATACTAAGATTATAGAAAAAATGAAGGATATGAATACTACGATTATAGAAAAGAAAATCTATTTTTAACTTGTTTTTATTGTTTTTCCCTTTTTTTGTTCTGATACCAGAGAACAATTTAGTTTTCCCACCAAGAAAACAAAAACATATTTATTGTGCTCTGTTAAATGTTCATTAGTTAATAAAAAAAATAAATGAGGAAATAATAAGCTAAAAATCTATGATCTAAAGCTGTTGTCATGTTGCTAATTTGTTTGCATTGCTCAGTCATACACACACTGACCGTCTTCAGCAGCAAAAAGGACACAAAAAAAAATACAACGTATTGATTGTGCATCTGTCAGTGGAGGCCATGCAGTTTCCTCCACTGCAAGCTAATGCACTTAGGGCCAAATGCCCTTAGCCTCCTCCGGCCAGGGCCAGGTTATATAGTGCACCAGGGCTCCTTAATTATTCAGCAGCCCTGCAACAGCCGGGGTCTCCATTAGAACCACAACACTAATGATGTCACCCAACCCTGCGGAGTCTGAGGATGGGGGCCCTCGGGGACCGACCCCTATGATGCAGTCCTCCCAGCGAGAGGGAGAGCGGGAGCAAGAGCGCCTCCCACTGCCGCAGAACACCCCAAATCCCAGATATCTACCCGGCCCCCACCCCCACCGCCACCTCCACCGCCACCACCTCTCCTCCCACCCTCAGCCCCTAGAGCGCACAAGAGATGAAGACGCGGATAGCCCAGACAGAGACAGAGACAGAGACAAAAGACCTTGGAGAGCAAGCAGAGGCCAGTTCAGGAAAAATGGAAAAACAAGGAAAAAAGAAAAAGAAACATGACTCTGGGGGAAGATTGAAGGTAGTGCATAAACTACACTGAGTGTGAGTCCCTACGGGGGAAAAAAACAACAACACACATTTGCAAAAAATCGACTCTTATCCCATATAAAGCCTTGGTTTTTGTGAGCTTTCTTAATGTATTAAATATAAATAAATTAATGTTTTCCACTAGCATCCAATAAAAAATAAGATTCATGCAGTGACAGATAGTATTGACAGTGTTATGTTTCTTTGTGTAAATAAGTAATAAAGACATAAGACCTTAAGCTGATACACACATGCCTTCCATTTAACAAATTTGCTCAGACTTCAAAAACAAATAGTGAAGCAAATCAACATATCCTTCTTCAGATCCTAGAAAAGTGCTACATAATGCCAAAAGCTCTTTGCCACGGATCCCAGGGTTTTCTGGCCAGGAGTAAAAACTATGCATCGCTTAAGGCGTTAAAAATCTCTGGCTTGCGCTTGCGTCCAAACTGTTGCTTCTCAAAGGCCGTGGGGATATCCATGTGAAATTCCTGGAGTTCAGGCACTGTGGTTACAGATTAGATGGATTTCACTGGATCTGTTTTCTCCTTTTTATTGTTCAGTTCTGTTTTGAGGGTAAAAAAAGGGGAAGCGTATCTTCATGTAAGTGATTTTGATGTTGAAGGGGGCTATCATATTTAGTTTCACAGTACTGAGAAACGGAAGCTAGTCACATTAGCCGTGCTGATGTGTGTAACTTGCTATGAAATACGTCAATTTCAGTGGCTGTTAGGGCGGCTTATACTTGTCTCTGCTGACATTAAAACTACAATGTTCTGTGTTAAATCTTCATATGATGACAGAAACTCAATGAAGAGAATACGCCATATGGCGCCATAAGCTGAGAAGCATTATAACAGAGGCCATAAAGTGTATTCATGGTATCCAGTAATGGACTTAGAGGTCCACTACAATTATATTAACACAGGAGGTTAAGTTACATAGGCAATGCCCCCATTTTCCCAGTGATCATTAGAAGCCAGTTAATGATCATAAAACAGCGACTGGCACAGAGTGAGTAACTGTAAAACTGGGTGATGAGTCATGAATTACAAAAAATAAAAACTAGTGAACAGTGGACTAGTGAAGGAGTGTTTCACAGAATACATGAAACATCCTTACTAAGTTTCAATACAAACGACCCACCCCCCCACATGATGGAAGGAATACATATCATCAGTGCAGCCTACAGCTGGGGGTGGGGGGGTTGGTGTTTCTTTTGTCATGGGGTAAGCAAGAAGCAGTTTTGAGAAGCATGGTAACACTTGATAACACTTAAAGTGCAATGGTGTTGGCGGGAATGGCGTGGGGGTGGGGGGGTTGTTGTGTCATGTCACCAAGGAGTAGAGGAACATTAGGAATAATATTTTACAATCACCGTTGCCAACAACATGAACCCTCTCTCAGGTGAGTGCGAGGCGTTGGCCTTTTCACACTGCATTTAACATGGTGTCTCACAACATGGTTGTCAACACGGTTCGCAGTTGTGGGTGCCAGCAAACCTGGTAAGACTCTGATGGAGACAGTCTCACACGTACAGCAACAGCTTGTTCTCCTGCCTTCAGCTCTGGCTCTCTCCTGCTTAATCACAACTTGAAGTGTTAATGTTGACTCATAACAACATCACATAAACTCGCAGCCTATTTGCAAACCCATTCGTGTTTCCAAATGCATCATTGCAATGAAGTATCATTTACTCAGTTTAATTTACGCAGTTCAGTGTAGTTTTTTGGTGCCTGGTGATTTCACCAAAATTAGCTGCCTGTAATGTCTTGGATAGTGTTGGCGAGCAGAGCATTTCTGTTTAACCCAGTACATTTCATGATGAATTGACACGAGGAACCACATAGGAATAAAATGTTTCCAGATGTCACGTCCTTCCTCTCTTTCCTCTTCTCTCACGATCACCCTCCCCACACACACACACACACACACACGCACACACCTTCCACCTCCCACCCCTCCCCCCCTCCCTCTCTCTTACTGTCCATCACCCCCTCTTTGTCCGTAAAGTGTAAATCAGGTATAATTAGTCAGAGGAATGCAGGGTGTTCGGCCAGTTCAATTTGCAATCAGTGCAATCAGTCTTTGGGTTTATCTGCCTGCTCAATCCTGGTCTACTGGCATTCCAGAAAACAATCCCTAACCTTCTGAACTCAGACAAATGTTTTTAGAAATCAAGTTTCTTGTCATGTCAAGCAGGTTAGCAACCAGACAGCAATCTCCCTGTTAAGCAAGTAGGGAAATGATATAAAGCACTTGTCATACAGAGCATACAACTTCTTAATGTCTTTATGCTTATTCAGAGTGCATATATTTTGAAACATAACACGTATTGCAATTGTGTATGGCTATCTTTAATGCAGATGGTAATACAACTCCCCTATCGTCTCTGTAAACCTATTATATGAAGATCTTAAGTCCATAATTCTGTTTTTAAAGATTTGCTCTGAAAGACTTTAGACACTATTACCAGAAAGGACTGTGTGTGTTAGTGACATGAACACAATAAACACACAAGAGTGACTTTATAACTAATCCATTATCATCGCTTCAGCTCAAGTCAATATATAGTATTTTTTATAAATTCCATTTAAAGCTGAAATAGTAGGCAAATCTGAGGCATATGTGGCGATTGTATTGCACCCATCCACAGCAGTGGCTGCTGACTGCTGACAGTGTTGTGCCGCTGCCTAGGACACTCACACACAGAGGTATTTATTGACCATATCCAAAGGGCAGGCTTTGTGCTGACTAGTCTGCGCCACATCAATACAACACTCCTGTAAAGTGCTCATTACTTTAGTGCTGTGCCACAGCAGAGTGCCCAGAGAGAGAGAGAGAGAGAGAGAGAGAGAGAGAGAGAGAGAGAGAGAGAGAGAGAGAGAGAGAGAGAGAGAGAGAGAAAGGTTGCCCAGAGAAAGAATTGCATCTCCTCCTCAATGCCTCATCACTTGATACTTGTGCAATGATTGTTTGAGCTGTGGATTTGCAAGTATACGTTTTGCAGATGCACAAGAGGTTGCACAAACTGTTAGACTTTCATTCATTCATTCATTCATTCATCCCCCAATTAATTAATTAATTAATTCATTAATTCATTCATTTATCCATTCGTTCATTCATTCATTCATTCATTCATTCATTCATTCATTCATTCATTTGTCCATTCATACATTCTTTCATTCATTCATTCATTCATTTATCTATCAATTCATCTTTTATTCCACGAAACCATTCATCCATTCCGTCCTGCATTCCTTCCTTCCTTCCTTCCTTCATTGATGCGCTTATTCATTCATTCAATCAATAAACCAGTTAGTCAGTCCTTTAGCCTGACACTTAGCCTGTCAGTTGCTCATTCATTGATAAGACATTTTCACTGAAAATGTATGAAATAATGAAATTTGTATATTTGGTGATATCACTGGATCATTATTTAACCCAAACAGTGACCAGATTTTCAGGGCCTCACCAGTCTTTTTGGTAGTTGCCATTTTCTCTTTTTTAATCCTGAGAAGCTACACTCTCTCACCAAATCCCTCTGAGCCATTTAGAGCAATCTAATAGGCTGATCAACCACACAGCGAGGCGCTTTGCTGCAGGTAGCAGTGGTACGGTACATTCCCTTTGATAATGGAGTCGTTAGAGAGCATTCAGCGGGAAGCTAACCTCTCCCCTGTTGGCCTGCACTTTTAATAGCGACTGTTGGCCTTGAGAATGGATCGAGATCGCCTGATGGACCTCTAGCGACTGTCCTCTTGCCAGGCCGCAGCACCAGCCGCCCATTCTGCCAGACATCATCATCTGTAGAAGCAGCTTCACCCAGAGGAACCAGGGAGAAACGGCACTGAATAACGCATGGCTGTCTGTCGGCACTGAATAAGGCATGGCTGTCTGTCTGCTTTGTCTGTTTGGCGTTTGCCGTGGCACAGATGTGGCTTAAAGTGTTTTGAATTTTTCTTTCTTTCTTTTTCTTTCTTTTTTTTTTTTTGCAGTGAGTGGCTGCTTCTTGACCTGCTCTTTGTTTGTAAGGTCACCCGTGGGAGGCCTTCAGAAGCCTTTAAAAGCATCTGTGTTCTTTTGTGACTCGCTGGATGGGGTTTTGGAGAAAGAAAAAAAAAAACACCTCCTCCAGACAAGCACAGTAAAAGCACATGGCAATCTAGAAGAAGCAGAAAGGCACAGCCATTTGATTTGCACTTAGTAGGAAAAAAAAATCAATCAATCAGCCGATCAACTGACAAACCATATAATCAGCACCTGTCTGTCAATCAATCAAAGAGTCAGTCCGATTCAGGGCATATACAATCAAGCATGCCGTTAGTCTATAATAATTGAAGCCCTTCATGCCCTGTATAGTCGACCATGCATAGAAAAAGACTGTTAGTACAGGTAAGTGTGCCTGATTGCCTGCTGTC
Source organism: Setipinna tenuifilis (assembly GCA_030347295.1). Lineage (NCBI taxonomy): Eukaryota > Metazoa > Chordata > Actinopteri > Clupeiformes > Engraulidae > Setipinna > Setipinna tenuifilis. The sequence goes on along the minus strand of CM059273.1, from coordinate 8,473,928 downwards.
ATTGAAAAGTTAGGAGGTTGTTGATTATGTACCTACTGATTACAGCTCCAGATGTGCAGAGTATGTGTCATTAAAGGAAAGACATGCCTAAAGAAAGACATCACAGCCACTTGGACCTAGCCTGGCTGTCGGACCAAGCTTGTACACAGAGCTTGGCCTGGCAAACCTCCCATAGAGAGGAGATGAACTTTTCAGAGGCGGGATCAACAAGCGTCTTTTAAATTACAGAAATTCAAATAAATTCTATTCAGTTCTTATTAGTCACATACAAATTATGCGTAGTACAATGGGCAGTGAAATACGTGGTCCACTGTCTCCAAAGACTGTGTTAAAAAAGTAAGTAAATTAAAAAAAATAAATCAAGTTCAATTAACTTAATAAAGTAAAAAAATTAGCTTAATAAAGTTAAATTAAAAAAATAAAATATACACAAGAGTGTTACTATCTCTTGTGGTCTTCATTTCAAGTGCATATAGATTGAGGATAAAAACTTTTCCTCAATCTTTCAGTCCTTGTTTTCAGGCTTATGTAATGTTTCCCAGACTTTAACAGAGAAAAGAAACTGGTGTTGGGATGACTGGGCTCTCTAATCATTTTTTCTGACTTTGGACCTACATCTCCTGGTGTAGATCTCTTCAAGAGTTGGTAGTGATGGAGCTTTCTGATGAAACTGTAATAAGATGTCACTGGCCAAGTCTGATGACATTTAAAAACACAGTGAGACAGTGAGACATTCATCAGAAAGAGAGAGAGAGAGAGAGAGAGAGAGAGAGAGAGAGAGAGAGAGAGAGACAGAGACAGAGACAGAGACAGAGACAGAGAGAGAGAGAGACATCATGTAAAGCAGCGATATCTCAAGACAGGGCTAAAATTGGATCATTATTGCATCAGGCACTACAAATACTGTCTGTCACCCATTGTCCTGTAGAAGTCCCCAGGCCCACCGATACTGTACCATACATTGCATGTCGTTGGTGCAGGAGTAGCCTGTGTTATTGAAGAGCACAGTCCCACACAGGAAGCACCTTTATCAGGCATGGGAGACAGGCATGGAATGAGGCAAAGGGGGTTATATCCAGCAGAGGTGCCAATTGCAGCTCCAAAAAGTAAAAACTTCTGCCATATATTTGATCCACCAATTTGAACCAGCTGATCCTAATGTGCACAAAAATCATCATACAGGCTAATTTGCAATAATCCCCTGTGTTGTGCACAGGCAGAAAAAATACAGGGCAGGGTCTTTACTTTCCAAAGTGGGGACTGGTACTTCTCCAGTGATTTCCAGTGTCCGTGGCCAGCGCTGCTTCTAAATGCGTTCGGGTGTTGGATTTTTACCGGGTGTTGGACTCGACACCTGCTGGCCACCATTACATAAATATCACAGGGCGATAAAAAGACAGGCGGGGACGAGAGCGTGCCCTCATAAACACAAACCTCCCCCCATGCCCCATTGGCACAGTGTCACAGCGCCCCCCCCATAATACCTGCTTGCCGTTATGTTATATGGCCCGTGCCCACAGTGATCCTGGTGAACCTGTGTTTCCCATAATAAACCCCCGTCAGCGCCGCCGCCATACCTGTGCACGGAGAGAGGCAGTATTCATAGGAAGAGCAAATGTCACGGCGGCTGAGTAATATGCTCTCGGAAAAGGCCACGGCACTGTAATTAATTCCAGGGTCAAGACACTTACTGGAGAGGCAGTGTGTGTGTGTGTGTGTGTGTGTGTGTGTGTGTGTGTGTGTGTGTGTGTGTGTGTGTATGTATGTGTGTGTCTATGTGTGTGTGTGTGTGTGTGTGTGTCTGTGTGTCTGTGTGTATGCGCACGTGTGCATGTGTGTAATTGTTAGGACTTTGTCTATTGAGCAGACATTCTATGATCACTCATGCATGCAGCCCCAACTATATTACTTCATACAGTCATACATACTGTATGTGCATTTTTACAAAGTCAACTTCATTTCTTAACATATAGGCACTTGCTGTGTTTTAAGTAATTAATTGATTGATTTAATTATTTATTTATTTCAATCGCAGTCTTTTAGGACGATGTTGCTATTGCGCCTTTAAGAGGAAAAGTGTCTATTCATCATGCCCCCCACCCCCCCATGCCAGCAAATTGCTGGTGCTTGTTTCTCTGGCGATGCCCCCCAGATGCTGACTGCTCTCCGTATCACTGCACTGTGCTGCTGCTGCTGGAGCTCTGAGGCAAGCCCAATGCATAATTAAACAGGCCCATTTTATCACCTCTGCAATAATGGGCTGTCATCCAGATCCTCCATTCTCACCTC
>CM059273.1:8424139-8466639 GCA_030347295.1 Setipinna tenuifilis | reverse complement strand
CCAAGGGGTCCTTCTTTCTTGGGTGGATATGGGCTTTACTGGTGCTGGCTGGTGGTCGGATGTGGCTCGTCTGGTCTCGTCTCGTCCTGTCACCTGGATCCCCTTGCTGGTTGATGATGCTGCTGGTGTGAACGACCATGCCTTTTATACTCTGCCAGATCAGGGATTTGCCACTTTTGCTCCTGATGAGCCACCTCAAGTGTGTTCATGGGCCTTTTGTGTGGCAAAAAAAACATTAAGCCCAAAAATCCCCACAAGTGGTAGAGATAATACCCCAAGAAGTCGTGATGTGCATTGTTCGTAGAGAAATTAATTATGTTTACCGGTAGCCTGGCTGGAAGCCTGGCTGGTGGCTTCCTTTTACCCAACCTAGCCCTTTTATCAAACACACAGCGTGTTATTTTCCATCTATCGATTGATTTTCCAAACAAGCAGGAATGATTCCAGACCTGCTGAGAGGCCCTAAGATAAAAGCACATGAGGATGATGACTGACTGTGCCACGTCTCACAGATGCCTCTCTGGCAGAAGTATTACAGGAGGGCCTGCCTTTTAGCTTTTAAAATTAATTATTTTAATATGTCTTTCAGTGAATACACACACACACACACACACACACACACACACACACACACACACACACACACACATATACACACACACACACACACACACACACACACACACACACACACACACACACACACACACACACACACATACACACACACAGTTCCTTCTCCCAAGAGTTCCACATCCTGCCTGTGTAAATGATGTGGGTTTGGTGCGGACTCTGTTGCACATGTCGTGAGTGTCTTCGCACGTCTGCCTATGGTTAGTAAAAATGAGATGTGCGGAATCAGTCAGAGCAGGTCCGCTGGACCACCCATTTCAAGCATACTTGGGGCCATCTGCCGGACACTCCACCCTGCACGGGCCGGTCTTATGGCTCAGCTCAGCGTTGCGGGTTTCAAGTCTGTGGGATTTCTTACTTGAGTTATGTTGTGCACACTTGAGAAAAAAAGGATGGCTCAAATTGAAACCATCTGTTGTCTCCCAGCACCCTTAACATGACGATGATGATGATGATGATGATGATGACGATGATGATGATGGTGATGGCGATGATGATGGTGATGATGAAGAACTGGTGTGTTGAGAGTCGTATACTCTGTTTGGGAGCTGTAATAAAATAGGAGATCATAGGATGTTGTCCCATGGCTATGATTAAGCCTTTGAGTCATTCACTTCTTGCGCAAGAAACAGGACTGTGTTGGAAATGGAGTATTTGAGTAATGGCTACTGTCTATCAATAGACTGTTTCAGGTGCCATACTTGTTTGTGCAATTGTAGCAATTGTTTATAAATCAACTCTTGGGAAGGCTCTGTATCCGTTTTCATGTATTTTGCAATAAGCTGGTCTAGGTGCATTAGTGACTTTGTAAGGCAGCTTCATCTTTTTAAGATTAATAGTCTACTGTTACATCTCAACAGATTTTTTTTTACCACACAGCCATCGTACAAATGTTCTTTCTCTTTTAGTTTTCAATTGTTTTCCTACTTTTCATATGTTCCATGACTAAATGGCTGTTTTGAAAAAATAAAATCAAATATATAACAGAAATAAATAAATACATACATACATACATACATACATACATACATACATACATACACAAAATAAACATATTTAAAGCTATTTCTTGTAAAGCAAATACTGTACATATTTGTAGTTACTATTTCTATATTATAATTCTATATATTCTGCTTCTCCTTCCACTTCTCATGCAACAGCAATGTGTCCATGTCCTCTCCTGCGTGTAAATGATCTGTTAGAGCATTCAACCACATTCATCCAATTAAAAGAAATGAATGTTGTGAGGGAGCTCAGGAGGTTTCTTTAGCTGACTGCCATTAGAGTTACCTTAGACGTCCTCTTACTCCCCAAGAGCCGAGTTTATTAGACACTTGGAGATGATCAGAGAAATTTGCGTTGTTTTTTCTGCTGCAATTAAAACCTTAAGCTCAGCATGCGATGCAGAGCTGTTTCAGATGTCAAAAATAATTGGAAGCACAACAGCCAGTTTAGACAGAAGTTTCATTTCTTTACATCTTCAGATAGATATCCTTCATTTTGATAAACAAAAGATAAAAGATCATTTGGAATTTATTTAAAATAAAATAAAAAATTACTTCCCAGCTGATTCTTTCTATGTTTAGAAAATATCGAACACATCCATTTATGTACTACAGCCAAGTACTACAGCTTGGTCTGGAACAGAACGAAAGAAACAATTAAGTTGACTGCTAAAACTGTTTCTGGAAGCAACCCCCAACCGACCAGCCCCCCATCCCCCCCGAAATCCCACCCCCACCCTACCCCCTGCCTTTTCAAAATGAACGCGGGTGGTGACCACAGTGGACATAAAAAGCAACATACATCAACAACCCGTCAATTCGCACGCACCAGATCTGACGATTTCAGCTGGGTTGTGGTGTTGACATGATCTCCATCAGACTTCACTTTCCCCCCCTGCTTATCACAGTTATTTTCTCCCAAAGACAACCTCCCTTTTCCCTCCACACAATGTCTGGGCTTGGCTGCTGCTAACCATACTGTATAGACGCACCACCGCAAAGGCCTGAAGAAAGTTAGGCCTTTGATGGACTGATGAACGGCGTTATGGAGATTTAACAGGATTCCAGCACTGCTGAATATGTTTAATCTACCTCATCTACAAAGGATTATAAATTCATTAATGTCACTGACAGCGATGTGTGTCCCTAACTGTGAGCCACCAAAAGTAAGCAGGCACAGTTAGTGGTGAGGTATGACATTATCCCATAAAAATGAGGCTAAGAATATTTCAACATCTCAGTCATCTGCTTTGACTCACTTAAAGCAATACTAAGTAGTGTTTTCAACCTTAAAATAATGATTCCAAAATCGTTTCAGTGGTTCCTCAACTTGAGTGAAAGGCACTTCTGAACTCGCTTTGCCACCCTCCATGGGCTATAACCGCACTGAGTACATTTGGAGGAGTAGGCTGTCTCTCTGTAGTTCGAATGAGAGACAGTTCCACTTCCAACCTGTAGGACGACCGAAGACAAAATAACTTACTGTTGCTTTAAAGTACACAGTAGGTACACTAGAGGAACTATTAGAGAAATCACTACTCCTGAGGTAATGTGTTCACACATTTCAAAAGCAACTTAGTACATCACCTCCAGTTTGGCTAAAATGACATTTTCTACTGTAGAATTTTATATTGCCCCTGATCATGTAAAACATTTCAAAATCACAACCATTAGCACTGAAAATACAGGAATGGGTGTTTTGTGACACGTTCTGCTGTGCTGTCCCTCATGATGAAGAGGTTCGCTTACATGGGCAGAAATGTCACGCTAATTCCTGGTAATTATTCAAGTTGTTCCTTTCATTTCACTGGGTAAATGTCAGCTATTACAACCTGCCCTCCACACATAATACAGTTACCCTTCAGATATTTAAATGTTCTGGTACTAACAGTAGATATTTAAAACATGGATAGTTGTCTGCAAATGCCTCCAGTTGCAATCTGTCGCAATGCAGACAGGCTATTTAGGGAGTGTTAGGGATTGTTTTGGGGAGAGTAAATGATCCATTTAACATTAAAGTTCTGACCTCTGCTTCGCCATACGTCACACACGTGACAGCTACTGTATACACACCATATGCCCTTATGCTAGGCTAGTTCTGTTCCATCTCAAAAACACACACATATAAAATTTGATGGCTTGACATAATGGCTGATTTGCCCAGATCGTTTCTTCATTTCTGCACTGTGACCTCCCAGTTTAGCCTGATGGGAAAAGCACTGAATCATTTCCTGACAAAAACACATCCTTGTTATTCATAGCCTCTCCCCATCCCCCCCAAAAAAGGGTTTTTTAAAATATTTTCTGTCTTGTAACAAATTTGGCGCACAGTATTATAAACTCCACATCAGTTCAAAAACTGATTGTACAGCTTAAAGCGTATATTATTATCAACAAAACATGTTTTGACTCTAGGGTAGCCTTAAGGAACGAGAGGTTGAGCAAAACACAGACTTCACGTTTCAGGCAGACTCAGTAACCTAAAAGGCGAGAGGTCGATCAGAATGCATTCTTCACGTTTTCAGGCAAAACCCAAACCGTCCGTCCCCTCGTCTAACTCTGTTCCATGTCTCCAGCATCCTGCTGTTCTCAAAAGCAGAGCACATGTACCATGGAAAACCAGATATTCAATCAGAATACAAGGCCGAGGATAAATACAGTTAAGAGCTTCCCCTCTTAGGAGGGACGGCTGCAGGATATCACCATGATAAATGTCCTTTATTTCTGCCAGTAGTGGAAAAAGCAATTATGGCCTGAGAGCTGGAACTGAGGCAAGATGTCAAACCACTTAGAAAGATTTGAGTCTTCACAGTAATCGTGCGCTGGAAAATGTCTGGATGATACACCAAAATTTTGAACTTCCATTTGATTTACCTGGGAATGCACGTCATAAAATACCTACGAGGTTAATTTTCAGATCCTCTCTCTGTCTCTCTCTGTCTCTTTCGCTCTACCACTCATAGAGTACATCCTACGACCTTTATGAAATGTGTTTTTAATCGACAAAATGTTGTTCTGTTTCTGAGGCTGAACTGAAAAGAATGCACAATCGTCAGTGATGTCCTGTCCACGGAAGTTTCACACCGAGCCAGCTGATAGCTGAGTCCCAGCGGATCACACACACCATGGTCATGAATTACACTCCGGGCGAAACCTTGCTGACAGTTAGATTGATGTGACACCCACATTTAGAAGATGAGTCCAAGTCAAGCCAGGAGCAGAGGAGGTTGAACCGTTCCACCCAGCATCCGGCCTATAGCTGCATCTTGAATAGCTGGAATGGCCCCACAAAACCGAATGTTTGGGGCTTGCTCGTGCACTATGGAAACCATATGAATACTGACCAGTGTGTAGGTCTGGGAGTGTTGTGGATGTCGTTGTTACAATACAGTAGAGAGTGTTTGGATGGCTGCGGTTGCGTGTGTGTGTGCATGTGTGTGTGTGTGTGTGTGAGAGAGAGAGTGTCAGTGTCCACCTGCAGGTGTTTGCTTGGTGATGCCTTGTTATACGAGGACAGCTGGACACCACATGTGTGCTGTTTCAGGCTCCACAGATTGAGGATGAAACAGTCGGAGAATCTGACCACATTCGCTCACGTTGTCTTAATCCATCCATTTCAAATAAACAGTCACGGAACACATGGCTGTTCTGCTCGGAATGAATGAATGGCACTGAGAAAGGTCATTACGAATACAGTATGGAAAATGTAAGTAATGCATACCATCATTAATGAACACAACAGAGCATAATAATCTATGCCTAACAATCCATAGAAATAAGGAGAGACAGTTCATGACACAATACGATGCAATATCGTGATGACGCACGAGTTCATGTTCATTTGGCAGGAAACAGTACAAAGAAATATGGATCCCATTGGAATAAGACTATAATAGGAAGTCCAGTTAGGAATCAAACCATAATGCATCACACGATAACAAGGTGGTGATTACCGTGATGATCGTGACAATAATCCCAATTATACACTGTACTATGCAACATTGTAGTTATGAAGTAGCAACAAAAACAAGTCGTCCTGTGTGACAACCTCTGTGTAAAGTCTTCCCCCTGTAGGCAATGTGTTGCGGATTAAACATGAGATTTTTTCGTCAAGGCCTGTGGAGCTCCGGGTTCTTATGAGATGAAATGATTCAGCATGACTGATATGGACAGGGCACCCTGGAACAGGCAAGGCATCCCACAGGCTGTAATTACAGCTATATAACACAGTACAAGTACTACCTGTCAGGACTGAGGGCTTATTCCTTTAGCCAGTCTCATATTTTAGCCTCGGCTGATTCTTCTCTCTGTGAGAACTGCGGACGGGGTTGGTCTCCTCACCCCATGGTATCATTTACAGAGAAGTGTCTAAACGATTGAGACCACAGTTCCATCTCCTCCATACCCACAGGCCCCAGGGTTACACATGCAGCTACACATAACTGCCTCGTAGGATAAGTTAAATATCGCCTTTTAGGATAAGTTAAATATCGCCTGATAGGGTGTGTTAAATATCGCCTCTTAGGGTAAATTCAAGACTTGTATCTTGATTGAAATTGAGTCTTTGTTTTAAATCATTTTGCCACGGCCTTTTTCATATACAAGTAAATAATATGTACAGCACACTATAGTAGAGTGCTTACTTAATTGAGAAGGTGGAACAGTCTTGTGGTAGGCTACAGCTTGTGAAATGAAAAAAAAAAAACACTGAAAAAGCAACTGTGCGAAACATAAAGTCCTTTACATTTTTTTTCACATGCCACTGTTCAATAGAGAGCCCTTTCCAAAATAAATGTAAAACTCGGAGACCAAATAGCAGACGAGTCAAGCCTGGTGAAGGTCTGTTCCACAGTCCCGCTGCTTTTGCCTGTTTTTATGTTATGGAGTGAAGCCGTGAAACAGGAGACAGGGAACCCTTTCCCAAACCTTCCCTCCACGCACACACACACACACACACATACACACACACACACACACACACACTCTCTCTCTCTCTTCTTCATCCCCTTCCCAGCCTCAGGAAGGGGAGAGCCGCAGCTGAAGGTGTTTGTAAGCCACAATGAGGCAGCCATTACCAGCCACACCACTCACCTCCTCGACCAGGACAACACTCTCTCGTCTGTGTGTGTGTTGCTCTCTCTCTCTCTTTCTCTCTCTCTCTCTCTGTCTCTTTGTCTTTCTCTCTACCCCTTCATGTCTCTCTCTCTCTCTCTCACTCTGTCTCTCTCTTCCCTCTCACTTTCCCCTCTATTTCTCTCTCACTCTGTTTCTCTTTCTTTCTTTCTTTCATTTGCCATGTGTTTCCCTCTCCCTCCCTGTCTCTCTCTCTCTTTCGCTCCCCCTTTTTCTCTCTATCTCTTGCTCTCTCTCCCACTCTCTGTCTTTCTCGCTCCCTCTCTCTCACTTTTCCCCTCTCTTTGTTTCTCACTCTATTTCTCTTTCTTTCTCTCATTTGCCATGTGTCTTCCTCTCCCTCTCTCTCTCTCTCTCTCTCTCTCTCTCTCTATCTGTCTCTGTCTCTCTGTCTCTCTCTATCTCATGCTCTCTCTCCCACCCTGTGTCTCCCTCTCTCCTTCTCTCAGAGTGTGAGGGCCCAAATATGTAGACCAGCTGACTGCGCCGACGGCAACAGTGCCAACCAAAACACGGGGCCGTCGGCCTGGGGATTTAAAGGAGGGAGAGAGAAAAAAAACGAGAGAGAGAAAGTGAAAAAAAGAAAAAGAAGGGGAGCAAAAAAAAGGAAAAGAAAGAAAAAAAATAAAAACGACCCCTGCTAAGCGGTGGAGTTTAGACAGTGCACCACACATGAGAGGAGAGAGAGAGAGAGAGAGAGAGAGAGAGAGAGAGAGAGAGATGTAGAAAGAGACAAAGAGAAAGAGTGAGAGACAGACAAGGAGAGAGAGAGACAAAGAAAAAGAGAGAGAGAGAGAGAGAAACAGACACAGTGAGAAACCAAGAGAAATGTATTATTTCTATACAGTGATGAGGTGCATCTGATTTGAGTTCTTTGACCAAATGGTTGCGCTGCTGACTCTAACCCTAATTCTACTCGCTCGGGACGCTGCTCACAGGCCTGGCTGGTATTGGTGCAGGCAGAGGCATAGCTTGTCAAACACAGACAACACAAACACCAGTAACTAGGAGTCAGATGCGCTACCACCTCGAATGGTGCCCACAGTCCAGGACACAATGTTCAATATTCTGGATTAAGGAGCAAGACCGGAGCACTCCGTTTATAATGTTTTTAATGGTGCAGAAACAACACGACTGACATTTCGACGGCACTGCGTCTTCTTCAGACACCACAGACACCAGCTTAAGGCACCCAGGCTGACGAACCATAAGCTACGGTTGTGGTAATACCAGGCCAGGGTGGTGGTGGTGTTGCAGCTAGCCAGACAGAAGGCTCAGATCAAACAGTGATGAAGGGTGTGTACTAACCGGCACAAATTGAATTATGTTGTTAGGATTATGTGAGAATACAGATGTTACGTGAAGGTGAAAATGTCAAATATGGATTTGTATTCTGGCGTCTCAATCTGGACAGGTTGTCTTGTTAATTCAGGAGGTTATGTTGCAGTGTACCAGTCTTTAGTGGACAGTGTTTTGGAAGTGAAAGGTTTACATTCAGTCCTATGGTCCTATGTCTTTGCTCCTATACCTGAATTTGAACAACAGAGTAACCTTAGCATCTTGGACACACTACGCACCATGTGAGTGGTAGTACTATTCCAGTAGCCAGCAGAGCCAACACCGCTGCCATTTGGTAAAAGAGCTCACCTCAGATGCACCTCATCACCCCTCAGAAGAAAAAAATAAAAATGGCCGCAGAAACTTGCTGGAAAGGATTGAATATTTGTCGTGGTTCCTGTATTTTCAAGGAAACAAAATCACTATCTACTAATCACACAGTCAGGCGGTTGGCAGATGTAAACGGAAAACTGTAATATGGTTTAAATGTGGCACGGTCTGAGCACAGAGGGAATACTCTTACATCAGTCCAGTCAGTGGCTGCTGCTCAGGCAGTTCTGACCTCAATTTCTACTTATGTAAATAAGTGACCCATAGACCTAAAAAAAAATTAAGCAGAAACACACATGGTGTCCATCAAAGATGTCGAATCTCTCTTCTTGTGGACAACAAGCAGAGGGTGGTGCTCATGTATGGGGCTGTACACCTCTCTAAACCCTGCCAGAGCACTCTTGCTCTCCGTGGTGTTGCCGATTGATAGTGTCTTTGATTTAACGTATATATCCTTCACACATGGGAGTTCTTGAGATGAAAATACACTGCAATCATATTTGAGGACAATGTCGTTGAGCAGAGACTTTGAGAAAATTAAAAACGTTTCTCCCATTTCTTAAATGAATTTCTCATTCTCATTTTTCTCCGTTTTTTTTTTTTACTTAAAAACTTTGAGTTGCACCAACATTCCTTGGAATCTGAATCAAACCTACATACCTCACGTCCTTCTGAATACTCACCTATATCACAATAACATGTTGAAAACATTCATTGATTTAGTGTCTGAATGAGAAGCTTTAAGTCACATCTGCAAATAATACCTCCACCGTGACAGGACGATAATGGATCCTAACATACAGCAGACATCTTGTCTTTGTTAGAAATGTTCTGCTTTTAAAATCCTGATAAATTCAGCCTGGAGATGAATGCCAAACGACCTATCTGCTGAACCTATCTGAGGACAGGCGCACCGCATAAACATGTTTGATATTCAGAAATGGATCCAGGGGCTTTGCGAGGAGGATAAAGGCCATTCTGAACAACTGTGTACCTGCTTGCCAACAGTCATTGAACATGACAGCGAGAGTCAACGAGAGGGAGCATAAAAACGAGGGGAAAAAGCCACAGTAAAGCTACTTCTGTTTTTGAGTAGCTTATGTCATCAGATGAGCTCTCAACACATGGACTGTCCCCACATCAGCAGGAGCAGAAATGCAGAGGTCAACAATTAGGGGAGTTTTTTTTCCTTTATTATTATTATTATTATTATTATTATTATTATTATAAAACTATGCTGTAACAGAGAAAAATACACTAGATCACTACATCTCTGTCTGTGTCTTACTCTGTCTGTGTCTGTGTCTCTGTCTCTGTCTCCGTCTCTCTCTCTCTGTCTCCGTCGCTCTCTCTGTCTCTCTCTCTCTCTCTCTCTCTCTCTGTCTCTGTCTCACACACACACACACACACACACACACACACACACACACACACACACACATATCCCTCGTCTCAGCATGGCTGCTGTCCCTGCGAAAACCTGGTTCCATCGCTCAGCCAGGACTGCTGCTAAGAGGGGGCCATGCACAGCTGGGGAAGACTGGCAGGCTGCTGCGTGCTACTTAGTGCGCCTCCCTGAGCCTGTCTCTCTCACTGGACCTTTGTGTGGATAAGGCCAGCCCCCCGTTTAGCACCTATGCTACTGAAATAGCTCTGCTTGCTCCCCCCGCCTGCCTGCCGTCCTGCAAGACACGGACGTCCCGCAATCCAAAATAGCAACCGTTCGCTCTCTCTCTCTCTCTGTCTCTCTCTTTCCTCTCTCTCTCTTTCCTTCGTTCTCTCTCTCTTTCATTCTCTCTCACTCTCTCCTTCTCCCTTCTCTCTCTCTCTCTGTCTGTCTTCCAGTGGACACGATGAATAAAAACATGAGAGGCACCGTGTGTGTGACGCTGTGCCAGACACATCGCAGCGTGATATTTTCTGGAGAAGCGTCGGAAGAATTAATTAGGAGGACACATCAGCGCGGGGCTGAGGGGCTGATCCTCGTCCAAGTCACACGGGACCTGGTGGCCACACATAGGGTGCACTGTTAATATTGGGTGAGGGAATGTTGTTTTAAGCCGTGGGAGAAGGGGGGCGTTGGAGAAGTTGTGTTTTTGAAAAAAAAAAAAAACGGCCCTTGCACATTTGCTCCCCTGTCTAATGGGCAGGCTATTTTTGTCCAGGGAGGGGAAATAGTAACAGCATTGTGCTTTTTTTTCTTGGGGGGGTGGGGGGGGGTCAGGGGGGTCGGGGTGAGGGTAGTTTTGTGGCTCACTGTGGAGGGGCTAAACACATTGTTGATGGACTACTGTGGACAAACAACTTGAAGAGGAAGAGGGGAGCAAAAAAAACTTCACATAAAAAGTGTTTCATGTTTAGTCATTTGCAAAATTCACAATTTGCTCCTTTGGTCTTTAAAAGTGGGATTGGCGGTGTGTGTGTGTGGGGGGCCATGTTGGAGAGAGAGAGAGAGAGAGAGAGAGAGAGAGAGAGAGAGAGAGAGAAAACATCACTTTTTACAGGATGGCTTCAGATGATAGGACTCAGCATGCCACCCTGGCCGCTAATAGAAACAGCCTTGTAGTAGTGTGACCTCAGCCCGCGCTTAAGAAGACCAATGCCAGTTAGCTGGGGCTGTGTAAAGCCTGACTTGTGTGAGCCCCTCTCTCTCTCTCTCTCTGTTTATTAATAAAAGCTATGCAAGAAACCCCTCACTCGCTCGCTTGCTTGCTGTTGGCTTCTCTGGGTCTGCTTCCAATGATGTGCGGGCCATTTCAGGCCATAGTTTGCCTGTCTGTATTGTTTACTAATATCTCACTGGGCCAGAAATGAGTAAGGGAGCATGGCTGGTTATGTTGACAATCCCCTGAGGTTCCCACATGCTTCTTATAAAATGCCATTGACTTGCTTCATGTTTACCCGTTCATTCATCGCTATCGTAGGCTCTGAAATTCCTGCCAGCATCACTCGAGGCAAAGATTGTGGGGAAAATGTTTTGTTATTGCTGAATCAATTTACTGCTCTGGGTATAGCCGCCATTGCGTCACCGTAAGGACACGGCACGCTAATGTCACTGGTGTAGCACTCATGGTGGAAAGAGCAGCATCCAAACAAAGGCCAACATAAAGATGTGGAGAACAGGCTTACAGTGCTCTCTGGCCTTGTAAGAGGCTGTGGTCAGGACTGTGGGGTGCTTGGCGTAGGAGCTGTGTCTGGAGTTAGGCAGCTAACGCAGCCTACCTACGCTCAAAGCACAGCTGTTTATTGGAAGCTCAAGCAATGCACTTCGTCATAGATAAAGTATGCCTTTTGCTATACTACTAGATGTCATATCCATGTAAACAAACACGCAGTCACACACACACATGCCCAAACACACACACGCATGCATGCTCTCACATGCACACCCACACACACACACGCATACACACACACACACACACACACATAGGGACAGTTTTTGCCATAGGGGACCAAACATATTGTAGTTTGTAGCTACGTATTTGTGGCAGAAATGACTGCTCTTAAAGCAATGCAGTGATGGCATGGGGATTACTATCTAATCAATATTAATGTCAGGCTGTGTAAGAATCCTATAAATGAAATTTCATGCGTGTTGCCCTCTCTCTGCCCTTCTGTTTGAAAACATATAATACAGTTCCATGTGGTCAAACACATGCAGTTTTCTTGAGTCTCCACTCTTCTGTGTGAATAAAAGTGCTCACTCTTTCCCTTGGGCATAACCCAACATACATACATGACAAAAAAATATGAGCTGTCGCACAAGCAAATGAGTCCAGGGAAAGGACACAGCCCATGGGAGCCTGCCTCTCCTTCCAAAGTGCCACCAGGAATGTGTCCATCGTCTCGCCACAGATCATCAATCAATCTGCAACAGCATCTCCCTTTTAAAATATCTCTCCCATTACGCTGCCTCGTCCGCTGTTTCCAGTGAGCTTGTTCATCATCCCCCAGTCTGGGATGGTGCTGAGTAGAGCATCTCTCATCCACAGGCATGGTCTTCTGTTTAAGAGAGGGTGTCTCGTGATTGATTCACATGTCAACAAGGCCCACAAAGCCACTGGACCATTCACAGGAGGTTTTTGACTGGTTTCGAGTGACATATTCAAAACGTCTAAACATTTGTGCCAGTCATGTGTAAATGTGTGTAGTTGGGAAATGTTTTGTAGTCGTTTTTGATCAATCGTCTCACTCTGCAATTAATCCCCATGGTTGAAAGCTTTATAATTGTTGACACCCACAGCCCCAAAACAAAACAAGCTGCGATACACATACAATACACAGAGACAGACAGCAGACAGACAGACAAACACACACACACACACACACACACACACACACACACACACACACACACACACACACTTACACACACGCACACAGAAAGAGAGAGAGAGAGCACGAGAAAGAGAGAGAGAATTAAAAAAAGAGAGCAAACCTCATGTGAAGCTATGAGGTTCATTAATCCCAGTGGTTCATTCAGCTCTTTGGCTGCATAGCTCTAGTGGGCCCTGTGGTTTCTGAAGAAAGGACAGTGTTGGCGATTGCATTAAATAACCCGTCTGGAGCTCTGCAGACAGGAAGCAACATTTTAACTTTCTTCTCCGCTCCTCAGACAGCTGTTTGGAATCAGGGCTGGCCTTCCCCATCTCTCCTCCGCATCACACGCCCTCTTCAGGGCCACTGCCTGCCGCAGTGACTGGGCCCCTTTGTGGAGCCCCGCTGGTGCGTACGAGGGGCGATTCGTCAAGTCGTTTTAGTAGACGTTTTAGTGACGATGTGTCATCAGGCAGTCGTGCCATTAAGAGTGCAGCGGCTGGGGATTGGAACGGGGTGTGGAGGCAGACTTGTGGAGAGACAAAAAATAAATTATAAAAATTAAAAAGGCTGTGAAAAATTGTCTTTTTACTTCCAATCTGTGTAGCAGTGGTTCCCATCAGATTCAAGATGTTCTCTGGCAGCCAGACTTGGTGCACAGCAAGAAGAGGATGCAGCGACGTTTGAAATAATATCATTACTTCTGTATTTTCCATGCAGAAAAGCCAAGCTCCTCGAAAAAGTGACATGAGGCCATTTAAACCTGCACTTCGCCAATGAATGGCTTAATCTTTCTAGTCTGGCTGTTTGAAATGGCCGAAAAGATTGTGATATGAGGGGAAAAAACAACAGATACGCTTAATAAACAACTGTTGGTAGCAAAGCAATTAAAATACTGCTGGAGAATGTTTTATCCTGACATGTTGTCAAAAGACACTTCCAAACACAATATGGAATGCCATCTGTGCGTAGTGGTCCTATTAGTTTTAAAAGTATGTTCTTACATGCTGAGTAGGCATATGCAATGTTACGAAATGATTCGAGACATCCCTGGATAAACACTATTGACAGGAAGATGCTCACGCTTCTCGGTAGTTGTCCGTGAAGTCACAATGTTTCTGTTTACAGTTGCTATGCCAACACCTCCGGACAAGCGGATAGAACTTGCTGTGTTTGAGGTAGGCTACTGTATCTAAAATAGATAACGTGAACAGTGTTCACTTTAAAAGCTCGTTCATATGAGCGTCAGCATGGATGTCTCAGACGAGTACCTGCAACATAACGAAGTACCTGTAGGCAAATGTCTTCTGGACAATTGGGTTGAAGAGGTAGGTGAAAAAAATGTTGACCAACGTAATGCCTGAAGTTGTTAGCTCATTGCGCAAAGACGTAGTAGATGTGGTTTGAACGATGGACTGAAGAGTGACTTATTGGTTTGAACTAATATCTCTTTAATATCTCTAAACATGGCATTAGTTTCTAACTTGCAACCATCCTATTTTTTTAGCGAGCCACGGCACTACTGGACAACTCCATGCCAAGAGTAAGCGTCCACAAAAACGGACACAGGGGAATTTTGACTCTGGACGTTGCAGCCAAAGTTCAAGGAATTAGCACTATCAAATCCTCTTATATCCCTCCTAAAGGCCCTGGAGTAAGACAAAGAGGTAGGCTACGTACTGACTTTACCATAGCCCCTGGGTGGTATAATAGTAGCATAAAGACTGGCGCTATGGCAGCAGATCACATCTTAATCTATTTGGCTCACGTTTAATTCATGCTTCAACAAATTCTCAGTTCCCAATTTCGCATTCAGTTTAGGATTATCACAGTGCTAAAGGGCTCTAACTGCTACTGCTAGAGCTGTATTAGGTCTGTTATGATCATAAAAAGAATGAAGACATAAATCTCCTTTAAGGACATATCTTCCAAGTCAAGTGGAGAAATATCCTAATAGGTGTCTTGTTTGCTTACAGGGCAACGAGGAGAGCTGCTGGAGAAACACCTCTACGAAAAAATAAGGTAAAAAAAAAAAACAAACCCAAACAAAAACAAAGGCAAAAGGAGTGTTTGAATTGTCAGTATTTAAATAAGATGGCTGACCTCAGAGTCATTTGAGAATTAGAGGTTTTAAAGCAGTTAAAGCTGTCCTCTGTCATTGTCTGAAAGGAAAGAGTGGGCAGGAAATTATGCAGTACGAGTCCTGGCTAGTTTAAGTTGAAGTAATTAAAATGGTTTAGGAAGTGTTGTCAACTTCATATTTGTTTAAAGAAAAAAAAATGTGGCAGGCTTGACAATCTGGCTATCATCCCAAGAAAGTGTGTGTGTGTGTGTGTGTTTTTTGAAGTATTTTTAAGTAGGCCATGGTCAGAACATGCAAAATGTGTTTTTATTCTTGCAGAGTCCTGACTGCAGCTTGTCGGGCTACTCAAATGTGGCCCACATATTAATGGTGGTTTTGGCTGAACATTACACGTTGAACTAAATGAATTAATAAATAAGTAGGCATTTAAGAAACCTTTAAAAAACGTATAAATGTTGAAAAAAAAAACTAACATTACCGATGCAGTCCTGTTTTTAAATGCCCCCTGAGATTCACAGAAGCCTTTATTGAACTCATTCAGCTGGGTCCTGTACTTCAGAAGAAGGCCTTGATTACATGAAATTCTTTCTCTGAATGTGTGTGGCCTATTGGTTTGTCAAATCTTCCATGTTTGATGATGCTCCAAATCATACATTTCCTATTCCTTGAGGTAACAATTTGTGACTACAGCGGTCAAGACAGCACCTTTTCTGGCATTTTCTGTTTAACAGTTCTTTTTTTTTTTAATTATTTTTATTTACCATTTAGCCTATTTGTGTGTACATAAGGAGCCCCACTACTTTCTTAATTGACTCCATTAGACACAAGTCAACCTTTTCTGACTTCATTAGACATTTAGTGCCAAATCGAGCCACAAGAGTTGTCCAGGCGTCACTATTTCCATGTTTTAAAAAAAAACAACACTCTCTCTCTCCCACAGCGAGCAGGTCCAGGCAGAGCTGAACCCGGAGCCACCAGCCACAGACTTCAGCTCCACCACCCACACAGACTACATGGCGGAGGGCTTTCAGAGCGCTGGACCCACCCCTGCACAGGTCAGCTGGGGCACTCAGCAGCAGTGACTGCTGTGCTGTACTCATATAGTGTGCTATGCTAGGTATATTCGGCCCGGTCACCATTCTGTCCACAGACCATCAGTTTCTTTCTTGTAGTCAGGGCACTCAACCGAATGAATGCCAGAAATTCTATTTACCACTTTCGCTGTCCTGTTCATATCCCATCCTGTTACAACACAGTGAGCGTACATCAGCTTGTGTTGTTGTAGTCTGGTTACCATCTTGTCTGCAACCTATCAGTTTGTTATACTGTAGTCAGAACTGGTTGATTTTTATATTAGTGTAGCTGTAAATACCACTGTGTAATGCTGCTGTCTATATGCAGTTTGATCTCATGTTATTATTTCTTATTATTATATTCTCATCGGTGACATAAAGGAGAGGTCTGCACACTTAAGCCTCCTGAGTTTTACTTTTATTTTGACTTTTATTTTTTTTATTTTCACTGTTAACAGCCCCCGAATGAACTTCCTCTTTCCCGGCGCTACCAAGCTGCAACAAATGCTGTCTTGTGTTTTCCTGCCAAACTGTTGAAGCACTTTGAGCTACATCTTGTTTGAATTGTGCCATACAAATACAGTGTATTATTATTATTATTATTATTATTATTATTATTATTATTATTATTTTACTGTCTTGGATTCCTTCTGTCTTTTGGTTCAGCACCTATTTAGATTATGGATGTCAGCACCCTTTTCCTTTGTTTTGATTATTCTCATCTGTGCAATTCCAACTGTGAAGTGACTTTTGAGTGCCTATAAAAGCTCTATAAAAGTAAAGTAATGTAACGTAACGTAACGTAATTGTGGCAGCCTGACATTTATCCATTTATCCATTTATTCTTGCATCCCATTCTCCTCTCTGCAGGTGTATGACTATAAAACCGAGCGTGCCATCACGTTCTGGAATGAAAACTACCACAGTCTTCAGGTGAGCGTACAGCCCGCTCACCACTCCACAGTTGACACAGCCAAGTCACACACAGTGAGATCTTGTTTGGTTAGTCAGTCAGACACGCTGATTGCAGGAGCACGTGCACTAGTTCAGTTTGGTTAGTCAGACACGCTGATTGCAGGAGCATGCACGTGCACCAGTTCACTTTGGCTAAGTTCTTTTAAGCGCCAAGACCTTGCCTTCACACAGAGAGAGCCTTTCAGGTCCTTGACTGTGACAAAAGAAGAAAATCGTGCTATATCTTAGTTACAGACCTCCCACATACCCAGACCTCTATAAAAAGCCTCCGAGTGAGCGGGTGGCGATGACATTTTTTAAAAAGCCTTTTCTCTGTGTGACACACACGAAGAGTGCTAGTGCTAGAGCCGGCGGTTCTAAGGCGGTGTAGTGGCTTATTGCGCTTGGCCCGTCTTCTGAAACCCGTTTCATTGAAGTTCAGTTTGAGACGAGTATGCGTTCATTAGTCTGCATTAATGCTTGACTGTTCATATTGTTGTCATATTGCCGTTTAAAAAGCGATTTGCCACATGTTTAATGGCGGGCCAGCTTTGTGGAAGACAATTAGTCCTCCCACCACAACAGTCCTCTTCCATGTCAATTTTTCATTAAGTCCCCCAGATGTGATCTCCCCAACATTTCCTGTTGTCTGTTTGGCAGCATTCAAAAGGAGACTAATGAAATCAGTGTCTAAGTTGTTGTGACTTTATACTTACTTTGATAGTAGGCTAACTCATATAATGCATGATATGTATTAAAACAAGTAGGTAGTGATAGTGTGGTTATACATTTTTTTAACAGAATGGGTGATAACTATTTCAAAGGCCCTATAGGCGTAAGCATATTGTGTGTGTGTGTGTGTGTGTGTGTGTGTGTGTGTGTGTGTGTGTATGTGTGTGTCTGCGCATGTGTGTTTGTCTGCATGGTTATCGTGTGTGTGTGTGTGTATGTGTGTGTTTGTGTGTGTGTGTCAAGCTATCAGCTTAAAACAGGACAGAGACAAACTTTTCCTTGCTTAATTTAAGGTCTAATTGAAATGTGTCCATAGACACATCCCCCGGTTGACACTGGCACACTCCTACCTGAGTTAGCCAAAGCAGGCCTAGTTCCAGCTAATGTGTCTTAACCCCGTAAGAGACACTCTCTATTTTAAGTTTGTTGTTAGCAGAATGGCAATGACAAAGTTGTAATGTGCTACTAAAGACTCTCTGTAATACGGTAAGTACGCTAAGAGGCTAAATATTATATAAATTGTAACATCAACATCAACAACTTTACACTTGACACTCTCATCACTTATGTCCTCATCAAGACATCCAATGTGTGAGGTCAACTAGAGGTGGGTGGGGGGAGTCAATGAACAGCACTTTCCTCCATCCTCCCCCATGACTGAGGGGACCCTAAGCATGACATTGTCCCCACACACCGCTACCCAGGCGCCGTTGTCATGGCTGGTCCCTGCTCACACGTGTGATGGGTTAAATGCAGAGGTTACATTTTATTGTGTGGACTATGTGATGTGGCATGCTGTGTGATTACAATGACAAATGGGAATCATTTCACTTGACGAGCCATTGTTGAAATGTGCAAAGAGAACGGACAGACTGACAAGCTATATTGTGCCTTAGTTTGATAATTTCATGATTTAGGGATTTCATTTAGTGTATTCTCCTCTACCAGCAGTCCTTATACATGTAAATTGCAGTATTACATGATCACTGGGTCAAAATTTGTGAGTGATATAATGATGACAAAAAGGAATGGGTATAGCGTATGGTGTTGACAACCACACAAAATGAGCATTGACCCGTTCAAGGCCTGATAGCTTACTGCGCAATTCACTCATTAAACTCTTTGTCACAAATCAGCTATTTCTTTTATCTGTAGTTGGCTACGGAAACTTTACAATGGCATCATAGTTGTCTTTAACTTTAACACCTGCCCTGCAGCTTTGTGACAGACATGAAACGAATGGCTTAGCCGCCAGTGCACAGAGGAATGATCACCTCTTTAGTTGCTTAGAAACAAGCAACATAGCTCCACTCTACTTTTCTTACCCAGAGGACCAGTTCTCAACTCGATGATTGTGTGCTTACCTCTATTTCCTTCTATTTTATTGCATACAGTGTGCTGTAAATGTATTATTTTATTATTATTAACTAATGTTAATTGTTGCTGTTGGAGAAATTGATTGTTATGTTTCTAAATTAAAATGTGAAATGTGTGTGTGTTTGTGCGCACATGTGTGTGTGTGCGTGTGCGTGCAGGCATAAGGTACTGTGAATTGAGAAGCACAGATTATGTTGCTAGAACATCTTGTTTCTATCACCTTTCGCATACAGCATGTTAAAGCAACTACCATGTGGGGGTAAAGAGACATCGGTCATTATCATGCTTGAGCTGCCATGCAGCTGTCTACCTAGGAAAGGTTCCTCTTCTCTGTATCTCTTTGGAGTTGATGCAAGGGCCTTGTGCTGTTGTCATTCCCCCTTTTCGCAAAAAGATTCATTAAAAACCACACTAGTTCACTTGGGAGGTCTCTGTTCTCATTAACCTCTCCGAAATGCAACAGTTGCATTTGATCTGGCAGTGCCAAGTTGTATTTCTGCAGTGTGAGTGGAATGTTGACACGTTTGTTTGTTTCTCTGTTTTTCTTCACTCATAGGGCGTCACCACTGTGAGCAACAGAGATGCACCGTTCAGGAAGAACTCCTCTTTCAGCAAACCTATCAGTGAGCAGCTGGACAATGCCATGCTATAGACATTGTAAACATCCTCCTTCTGTCAGAGGTCACTCTCGTGGTATTCAAAACAGTAGTATTAATTCATGCGCACAGTTGTTTTTCATATTTTTCTTGTACTGGCATTTTTTTTTGCTGTCATTTTATTATGCAAAAAATATATTTATTTCGCTGTCACTGTCAATCATAAGCGTTAACAATGTGTTTGTGGATGGCCAACTGAACTTACGGCACAATAGTTCTAGGAACTGCCTAGAAAAAAGTCTGTGGTAAATCTGACCAGGAGTCACAAAGCCGACCGCATACGCCAGGCTCTGACATGGCCGTGACACAGCTCGCTGTCAGCGTTTGATTACTACTTTATTTCCATTGTTTTCCACGCAACAACAGACCTGATCGTAATTAACAACGGCGCAGGCGAAAGAGGCTCGGCAGCCGTGTTCAAGGTTTTTTTTTTTGTAGAACACAATGGAGACCCAAGTCATCGAACGTCGACAGTCAGTGGAGTGTGCCATGCTTATGTTGGCGCCGATGTGCGGTCAGCCAGAGTCTAGCATGTGGACATGTGGGGTTCAAAACCAGACACGTGGATTAACAGGGATGTTATGGGATGCACTGCAGATGACACCAAACAATAATGGATGAAAGATCAAGCTGTACATGTAAGTCCAGATTAGTCCCAATGTATGCATGAAGTGTGACAGGCTGTCACAGAAGAAAAAAATGGCAGCCATAGCAGAAAGCTTTTTTTTGTATACATATATATACATCACTAACAAGAGTATAAAAAATCAGCCTGGAACTAGAATCACACCAACACAAAGCAGCTGTGATTTCTCTATCAGCTGTTAATAATTAAAGGCTTTAAACAGCTGGTGAGATTAATGTGAGCTGTCCAAAAAAATTACACCCTGGCTCAGCCACACAATAATGAACATGGTCCTGTGACGTGCTGGCAATGGCAGAAAGGCAGCACCATCGCGTTTAGTGCTCACACGATGATTCACACAAAAAGATGATCACACAAAAGCCGTTTCAAAGCTGCATCATCTGCATGGTCGTTTATGTAGAGCAAACACTTTTGTCTACATTGTTTGTTTGCATGTGTGGCTTCTGGGTATGGTCCTGGTGACCCTGGCAGGGTTGCCATGGCTGCTGTCCATTAGCGACACTGTGTATGGGTATGTTGTGAGTTTACCCAATATGTAATTTGTCGGCGAATTCTGCTTTTCACCACACAAGCCAGAAATAAAATTATTAATGTCATGAATGGATTGAAAAGAAATGTCTTTCCCCACCACTCCAACAGCCAATGCAGTTTGGGGTTTATCCGTTGAAAAAAAAAAAGCAACAAAGCAACTTTTTGACAAATTATTTTCCTGGGAAGGAGCCAATTAGGAAATTCTGTGTTTTTTTGAAACGGGCAAAAAAACACCACAACACTAACACACAGTCCCTCTTCAGCTTTTACAATGGTTGCACTCTTTGCTTTTTGTGGTTGGAGCGAGGACAAAAACTCTCCCTCATCTCAGACAAGGCAAGACACACATCAGGCACCTTTTTGTGTTCAGCGTGAGAATGAAGGCTAAGCTTCGCTAATGACAAATCGACTGGTGCGTGACGGGTGGCGGTGCGGTGGCTTTGCCTCTCGCGCGCATGGCTCTGCTGCCTGTCAGTCAGGGCCGCCTTTTCCAGCACGCGCGCTCTCCATTCTAGCGCGTTTCGACGGGGATTAGCCGGGTAGCTATGGCAACAAGTCATTTTTAGACCACAGTAATGCAACCTGGCTTCTCTCCTACGATTCATTATCTCGTATAATAAAAGACAAAAGTGCTGGGTGTAATACACCAGCCAATTGATATGATGTGATTGCGCGCAAGTGAAATTAATGGGGCTTTTTTCACATGGGTGGGCATGTGTTCAAAGAGGTTAAAATAGGGGCCCATAGACACCCTACTTGACAGAGGGGAAAAAAAAAACTCTTAGAAGTATGCTTTCTGATGATTTCCCCAACGTCTCTAGTAATTCTTTATCCCCAATCGCTGAAGGAAGCTTCTGTGTAGGTAGAAGCACTTCCATCACTTCTGGCGACCTGAACTAACTTTCACAAATGAATAATTGTGCAGACAATTCATCTGCTTTTTATTTTGGAGCCTGGTTGCGCGGAGGAGCGAGTCTCCGAGGATCTGCGTCACTGGCCGTGTTACAGCTCGCTGACCTCCTGGCAACAGCAGCTCCCCGCGCGCCGCCACACAGAGTGGGCGGTAATTAAGAGCCACAGAGGAGGAGGAGGGAGAGGAGGAGGAGGACGAAGAGGAGGGAGAGGAGGAGGGAGAGGAGGAGGGAGAGGAGCGCCACCATCTCTTATGGCTGTGTACTGTGTACTGTCGGAGGCAGACACAAGACATATGTTGTGTGTCTGTGCATGGAAACACGCACAGAAACACACACACACACACACACGCATACATGCACAACCATATGCGCACACATACACACACACATACACACACACACAGGAAAATGGTGAAATGGTAAAATGCACAAGCACACACATATATACACTCACACACACAAGTGTACATACACACACACACACACAGAGTAAAATGCAATGGCACAGTATAGTGTACTCACACAAAGAGGAGCATGAACTTGCGTAATGGAAAACATGGATGCTTGTTGACGAGAAAAACCAGAGGGATGGCTTCACTAACGAGCCCCAGTCATTCATCCTGGGAGCCTGTGACCATTAGGGCTATTCAATCTATTCAGGGTTACCACAGCAAGGGTACGTATAGATGTCATTGTGCATTGTCTTTGTCTTTCAGCTGTGTATTCGTCTATGAAAGGAGAGAAAGGCACTAACTCCTGTTATTAAGTCATTGTTAGTTACCTTCTTAAAAAATAGACACTCATTCACATAATACAAGGTTGCAGGGTTTTATAATCCTAAAAACACCTCTAAATAAATAAAATAAAATCTGAGGTTGATCATTTTTTTTTGCACCAAGTTCTATCTGCAGACAAGTTTAAGGCTTTAGTTGATGATTGGATGACCTTGCCAGGGACTGAGATAACATGCACAAGGAGGAGCCAGCGAGAGTGAGCATTTCATTCAGTTTATTGAACAAAAATATCTTACAATGTCTTGATTATACATATATACAAACATCTGGGTATAGTGCCACCATAGAACTTCACTTGTACCTTTACATTGACAAAAAACATTCACGCTACGACACTCTCTCGCTCATTCTCTCTCTCCCCACTGCACTGAATGGAAACAACAAGTATACGCTTACTGATTCCCAAACACGTGATACAAATCAGAATATAGAATACACAAAAAATAAGGGTTCATCTCTGAAAAGTACTCCTTTGTTGAGACACAAAGCTTCTTCATAAAAAAATGTCTTTACAATGGTGTTTTTCATCAGTTTTGGTTCTATATTTTTTTTTATTGAGTTTTACTATGACCACATCATGGTCATATAGGTTTTCTCAAAATGTTCTTCACCCCCCCTCCCCAACCCCCCCACCCCTACCTCCCACTGTTCTCTGGTCACCAATACTACATAACTATTCCACTGCGTAGAACTCAACATCTATGACTACCATGAACCTGGACGAATGAGAACCTATACAGACAATCCACATAAACCTTGGTGTGCTTGTGGTCGCATTAAGCTAATAAGCCAAAGGCTACCACCGACCTGAAGAGGAGTTAGGCCCAAAGCCCTTTTTTCCAATAGCTCAAACACAACTGTTATACACTACCCTACTGTTATGCGTTACCCTATCTCATCATAGTTCATTACCGGAGTTACACCACTGAGTAAAAATGGTCAATGCAGAAAAAAATCTAGCACCTCTCTAGCGTATACCTTGTGGCTTTGTGGCCAGAGGGTTTACACTTAATTCACATAATTTCACCATCACCATTCCCTGGCGCATGCCAGATCTCGTGTGATTGGGTTAATGGGGTGCTACAATAGACAAATATGGATTTTATTTTTTTTCTGGCAAGTTGACCTTTAGGAGGCTAATGAGACTGTGGCTCATTATGACTCGTTAGAGGAATTGCGCTGTCTGCTGAATAATGTTCAATGCCGTAAAATCTACTTGGGCCAGTTTGCAAATTCTGCTTGGACTCTGATGACCACATTTTGCGCATGTATATATAAACTACTTTTTAGGATAGACCCATGTCTTGCTATGAATGTCAATACTTTACACTACATGGAGTAATGTTTTCAAACATATCCTTGCCTTCAACTAATTATTCTACATTTTCTACATGGATACTTTAAAAACTTTGTACATATATGCCAAGTACATGTGTGTAAAGAAGCTCATGTTGTTGCTTATGTATACATGTAATTTCACAAATAAAGAGGCAAACCTACAGATTATGTTCTTAAAAAAACATGTATCTGGGTTGCAGATAAAAAAAGGATATGCTTTTCACAAAAATTAGTAATACTAGTCATTGCTGTGGTGCTTCCAGCATTAATGACCATTGTGTTGTTGTGTTCCAATGTAAATATATGTAGATGCAAAATGTTGTTGGTAGTAGTTAAGGAGGCCCATGATGATGCAGCTCTTTTAGAGTGTCATGTTGAATCCATATGCTGGTACAGTGGCATGTTAACATTGTTACTAAGCTTG
The DNA here is from genome assembly GCA_030347295.1 of Setipinna tenuifilis. Lineage (NCBI taxonomy): Eukaryota > Metazoa > Chordata > Actinopteri > Clupeiformes > Engraulidae > Setipinna > Setipinna tenuifilis. The sequence continues at coordinate 8,442,359 of CM059273.1, read as the reverse complement.
TTTGGCTGTTCGTTTTACTTAAATGTTTTGGGTGCTGGTTGGCAATAGAGTGTACGTGGCCTTTTCCATAAGTCCTCCTTTAGCTCCTGATATCAGATGAAGAGTCTAACGATGAAAAGGAAATGTAACCTATATATAGTGTGCAACCTACAGTATACATCCATATTTGTGAGATCTTTATTAACTGCAGGACGTCACTGCCAAGTGGTCCTGTGTACCACTCCTTCTAAAGCCATGTAAGTTACGCTAAAAACGCCCAAAACTAAACTAAAATACTGTGTAACAGTGCATGGCTTTAATCATGTTCTTCTTTCTGTTTTTTAAGTTAAACTTTCTGGTAATGCAATAGTGTTGGTAGATCAAGAGAAGAGAAACAAAAGGTAGAGACAGACGAATAGGGTAGAGAAAGGTGAATAAACGGAATAGGACAGACAACATATTACAGGGAGAGAGAAAGAAAACAGCAGAAGTGAGAGATAATTTAATGACATGTAGCAAATCAACCCTGTAATGTTTGTAAAGCACTTCTTTGCAAGTAACTCTTTCACACTTGATAACTGCATAGTTACTGAAACCCAATGCCCATTGTTGTTCTTGGAGATTTACAGTAGTCCAAGAGTCTTAGTGTCAGAGTCTAGATGACATGAATAAATGTGCAAGTGTGTTGTTTGGCTGGCAACATTGGGAAAACAATGGTTATCTTATTCAAACAGCTCGATGGGGGAAAAAAGTGGTCTGAATTGGCCCTTTTTCGCATTAAAACACCAGGACCCTACAGCTGGAGACCATAAGGTTTAACATAATGTTAGATAATCTTGAACTTCAATTCAATGCCAGTATATTTATTTGGATTAATTTGGATTTTTTTTTTTACTGACGTAAAGTCACACATGTGTCCAACTTGTAAACAGTGTAAAGATTGACAGTTTGACAGCAAACATAACTAACTTTTCATTGCAACATTCACTGTTTAAACTAAAACAAAAAAAGATTTGTAATGTATTTGTTATGTTGTTTTGGTGCCTTTAATTCAAGATTTACCATGACAGCAAAGGATATGTTTCATCCACAAAGATGTCTGAGTGAACTTCCTGTTCCTTTGCCTTATTGGCATAGTATGAATTACAGGGGGTACTACAGGGTACTAGGGAGTACTAGGGGGTACTAGGGGGTACGATCCTCCCCAATCAAGACCCACTTCCCTCCAAAGAGACCAAAGTAGCAGGGTTGGGGGGTCCTGACATATTAATGCAATTTATGTAAAATGTAAAAGGCAGTACCCCTATACTGCTCTGCTCATTACCATTACGTGATTGTTTCTTCCTTCTCATCTGGGATCATGACTGGAACAGCCTTATACCCAACTGCATGATTAATTGGCATTCAGATAAGATAACTGGTGTATCTGTACTGTAAATACCAATGCGTTATGCTTTCTGTATTGCTGTCCTATGTGCTTGTGTGTGTGTGTTTGTGTGTGTACGTGCACATGCACCTGCGCATGCCCAAGTGTATGTATGTATGTATGTATGTATGTATGTATGTGTGTGTGTGTGTGTGTGTGTATGTCTGTACAGTATATAGGAGTGTGTATGTGTACTGCATTTATTGACAGCCTGATTAAACAACTCAGCGTGAAACTTACACTTTAGGGGGAGCAAAACACTAATAAAAAACAAACTACAACGTTACAACACAGGGCCATCATCTGCACTAGGCGGCCCAGACTGGATGCACACGAGCATCCTCACCCTTAATGAGACGGCGAATAACGCACCGCCATGCGGTACATGTAAGTTCTTTTTTTTTAATATATATATTTGCAATTAATTAATTAAAAGCAGGTAATTAAATATACCTGGAATCACCTCTGTCCAAAGGTATTTATTTGTAAAAAAAATCTCTGTTGACTTGCACAGAGGAAAACCTCCCGCCCCCACCTGCAAGAGGGGTGGGGGAGGAACTGGTGGTGATATGGGGGGGTGGGGGACTGGTGGTGGGGGTGGTGGAGGGTGGGGGTTGGGGGTTGGGGGTGGGGGTGTCGGGAGGGTGCATTGAAAGCTGGCTCCTGGTTCCACGGCAGTCAGCCGATTGTTTTTCTTTCCTGCTCATCAGCAAAGCGTCTCAGATAACATAGACATCTGTCTTTTCCCCCAGAAGCCAATAGGTTCTCATCTTGCCTTTGCCCTGGGAGGGAGGGAGGGGACGAGAAGGAAGCAATCAATAAGGGCATTGATGAGCACTCTGCATGCTTCACACTAAGAGTAATCAACAAGGAAGGTGTGTGTGTATCTGTGTGTGTGTGTGTGTGTGTGTGTGTGTGTGTGTGTGTGTGTGTGTGTGTGTGTGTGTGTGTGTGTGTGTGTCGTGGAGGGCAATGCGGGATGTGCTGGCTATAAACGACAAAGGCATTGAGTGGACATCTAAGAGCAGATCAATCATCTTTGGCACACATGGGTCACATCGTTCTGGGTAAAGTACAGTACAGGCGCCTGGGCCCCAAGTGTCACACACAGGACTGCTGAGGAAACACCCGCATTTCTGCTGATCACAGAACAGGTCAGGCCCGGGTGCTGGACAGGTGTGTGTGTGTGTCGATTTAGGCAGAACCTGACTCAGAATCAGCAGTTTCCTGCACCCTCATGGTCTGTTCTTGTGGCACATCCACACACACAGACACACACACACTTTGTAACAGGAGATGCTGAGGAAAGTGCAATGACAAGAGCAGCAGTGCAGGAGGACCAATCATAGATGAGCGTGTGTGGGGGCGGGGCCAGCTTGGCCCATTATTCTTTCTGAGCCAATGAAAGAACAGAGAGGCACAGTGGAGACCAATCGGGGGAGAGCTAGCTACCCACATTGATTGCTAATGTGGAGAGAGACTGGAAGCCTTTAACACTGTCTCACTGCAATGTCCTCAACTCTCTCCTCCTCACTTTTACATACAGACACACACACACACACACATGAATGAGAGTCATGGTAGTAACGGTTGACTTACTTTCATCTCCACGTCCCCTCGTAGCTGCAAGTCGAAATAGCCGAACTCATCCAGCACCTCTTTGGTAGCCGAGGAGACGTGTATCCTTAGGGCTGTGGATAGATAGACACACACACACACATACACACACACACACACACATACACACACACACACACACACACACACCCATCCGTCAATAAATACCAACAGGACAATCAGCTAAGTGCCGTGTGTCTCTCTGAGTCATTGCAGTGAATTATGGTCCTCCATATGGCCAATCACTGCCCCACAAAACAAGCGGCCATCTTTGCTGGAGCACACCATGACTAACACTGACCCACCCCTTCTGATTATTCTGTGTGTGTGTGTCTGTGTGTGTGCGTGTGTGTCTGTGTGTGTGTGTGTGTGTGTGTGTGTGTGTGTGTGTGTGTGTGTGTGTGCGTGTCTGTGTGTGTGTGTCTGTGTGTGTGTGTGTGTGTGTGTGTGTGTGTGTGTGAGAGAGAGAGAGAGAGAGAGAGAGAGATAATTCTCTTTTTCTGGAAGCCATATGAAGAGCAGCCTGTGTGCCAGACTCCTAGGATCCCAGGCCTGCTATATCATAAGGCCACCAGGGAGCGCAGGGAGAGCTGTAGTTAATTATTAATCGCTATTAAGTACATGAAAGCCCAAAACAGGAAGCTGGTGAGTAAGTTGATCTGTTGCGATGGGGGCTGGGTATGAATGACATGGCGGCGGTTTAGGATAGGGGGTGGCGAGGGCGGGGGAGGGTTGGTTGGTGGATGGTGTGAGCGCACGATTCCTCACTCCGTGCGACCACAGACGTGTGGAGAACACTGCCCAGCTTCTGAGGCTTTGAAATCTTATCAATGGCTGACACAGACACAGCGGTGGAGGTGACGAGTGGGTGATGAGGGGGGTGGGATGTTATTCTCTCATTTCGGGGTATTATCAGCATTATTTCAAAGAAAATAGCCCGCACAACCCCGGTTTGCCTCTTTTTAACTTCTTTTAATGCCCGATGTTTTGGAGCATTGGCCTTTGTCAAGGTTGCATACTTATGTGTCTACATCTTATGTGTTTACATCTCAGGATTATTGGTTATAGGTTTCTGGTTGAGGGGTGGGGTGTGGAATTGTGGTGAATTCAGGGTCTAAACATAAGATTTTCGTTCGTAGCCTTATATAATATATGTCCATGACATACACAAAACACCTCTGTTGCCCTCATAGCCACCATAGACCTAGATGTCACCATGCTTTCATACCCGTGGTCATTGTTGTTTGACCATTGACTCTTTCTGATGTGTATTATGACAGTGGACCTGCTCACACATGCTTTTTTCACAAGTAAGTCACTTAGTCACTTGTATTCAATATTGTTTTGGTGATCATCAGCATACACATATGGAGCTCCATGGAAATTATAGTCCGTTTGGCCATAACTCTCTGAATGCGTTTTCAAATGTATTACTTAGCGTAAAACTCAAAGGGGGAAAATGAGACAAATTATGAAATAAAGATTGTAGGGGAACAAGATCAGAGTCTGTGATTAAACAGCTGGTGGTGGAAGGTCTCCTCTGTGTCCTGAGAGCAAATGTATCTTTTTATAACTCTGTCAAGCAGCACAAGTGCGCCACCCTGACATGCTGACAGTCAAGCACAGTGTAGCACCCACCTTCCCCCGTTGACTCCATCCGAGACGCCGTGTTGACAGTGTCTCCAAATAAACAATACCTTGGCATTTTCAGGCCCACCACGCCAGCACAGACAGGACCTGCAGAGAGAACGAGAGAGAGAGAGAGAGAGAGAGAGAGAAAGAGACAGACAGACAGACAGACAGACAGACAGACAGATGGAGAAAAAGAGAGAAAGAGAGAAAACACAACCGGGAAAGGGAGAAAGAGAGACAGTGAGAAAGAGAGAAATAAAGAGAGAAAGACAAAGAAATACAGTGAGACTGGAAACAGGAGGTAAATGAGACCCTTGGGAGGAGCTGTGGCCATTAATCCCTCTTACGGAAACTCAAAAGTCTGTCAGGCAAGCAGACTCGATGGAGAACAATAGACACGTTTCAAACATCAGATCATTATGAGTCCCAGGCAGCATCTCTGTATGTACACACTAGCTCACACACCTCTAACGCAACTCTGTACTGTACGCACAAAACAGCTCACACACATCTAATACAACTCTGTGCATACACACTAGCTTACACACATCTAACATAACTCTGCGCATACACACTAGCTCACACATGTGACACAACTCTGTACATACACACTAGCTCACACATGTAACACAACTCTGTACATACACACTAGCTCACGCACATCTAACACAACTCTGTACGCACACAATAGCTCACACACATCTAACGCAACTCTGTACATACACAGTAGGTCACGCACATCTATCGCAGCTCTGTATGTACACCATAGCTCACATATGTAACACAACACTGCATGTACACAATAGCTTATACAGATCTAACATAATTCTGTACATACACACTAGTTTACACACATCTAACGCAATTCTGTACATACACAATAGCGCACATATATTTAGCGCCAGTCTCTGTATGTACACAATAGCTTACACACATCTAACACAATTCTGTACATACACACTAGTTCATACACATGTAAAGCATCTCTGTCCGTACACAATATCTCACACACATCTAAAGCAACTTTGTACGTACACACAGAGTTTAAATTGGGCCAGAGCTCATTGAAGCTCAGCTATACCTACCTCAGCAATACAGCCAACCAGAGCAGCCCTCTCTGCACACAATAGCTCACACACATCTAACGCATTTCTGTATGTACACAACAGCTGACACAAATCTAACGCCAGTCCCTCCAATCAGAACCAGCACTGCTGTTCTTTTCAGTAAGTGTGAACCAAAGAGGATTTCACAGGCTTGGCTGTCAACGTCCACAACGTGGTGGGGAGAGAAAAAGGCGTTGAGCGCTCAAAGCTTTGGGGAGAGCTGGTTTCGTGAAACAGGGATTAGCAGTGGAGTACAGCTCATGCTGTCCACATTAGCTTTTACATTTCCCTGTCTAATTATGGAGGTGTTATATGCTGAAGTGACAGCTCTTAGAGGAATACTAAAAAACTGAGGTTAGGATGGTCGAGCTTTTGGCAGCCACAGTCTTTCACAATAACTGCTTTAACTTTCATTTGTCTTGTCTTGGAAATGCATAGTGTGTGTGTGTGTGTGGGTGGGTGGATGTGTGTCTGTGCATGTGTGTGTTTGCCTACATAGATCACAACATCTTACCCCAACGGAGTATTTTAAACAGTTTATTTAATTACCGATGAGTTTATTTTACAATGTGATTGCAACGCCCTGAGAGAGAGAGAGAGAGAGAGAGAGAGAAAGAGAGAGAGAGGGGGCGGGGAGGAAGAAAACGAGAGAGAGAGAGAGAGAGAGAGAGAGAGAGCAGACTAAAGTAGACTAAAACATTCCCTCAGAAAAAAAACGAACGTTGTGTAACAGGGAGGTTAAAAAGATGACAGCACAAGCCAACAGGTGAGTCATCTGGCATTTATCCAGCCTGGCATCCACAAATAGCTGTGGCAGTAAGACTTGGTGCAGTATAACACAGTACGGCGTGGTACAGTACGGTGTGGTGTGGTGTGGTGTGGTACGGTACGGCGTGGTAAGGGGGTGGGGGTGTTGACAGCGGCTGAGTAACACTTGGTGCAGTATAACACAGTATGGGGGAGGGGTGAGTATAACACAGTACGGGATGGTACGGTATGGCATGGTATGGTACAGTATGGTATGCCGTGATTCGGTAAGGCGTAGTACAGTACAGTATAGTATGGCATGGCGTGGCATGGTATGGTACGGTACAGTACACTGTGGTACAGTACAGTATGGTATGGCATGGTATGCTACGGTACGATATGGTATGGCGTGATACAGTATGGCATGGGACAGTATGGCATGGTACAGTACATTCTGGCATGGTACAATATGATATGGTGTGGCATGGTATGGTATGGTACGGTATGGTGTGGTGTGATACGGTATGGCATGGTATAGTATGGCGTGGTATGTCCTGGCGCAGCGCCCCTCACCCGTGTGGATGCCTATCCGTAGCCGCAGCTGGTCGTTGGGCCGGTGGCGGATCTTGAACGTCCTGACCTCCTCCAGCAGCGCTAACGACATGCTGGCCACCTCTCGGGCGTGCAGCTTGCCGTTCCGCACGGGCAGCCCTGACACCACCATGTACGCGTCGCCGATTGTCTCCACCTGCACAGGAAGCAGGTAACAGGGAGAGAGAACTAAGGTTCCTCATGGGGCCAACAGGGAACATGCTATTGCTGACATGACACAAGCTCCTAAACAAGATCACGTTAGGCCATCGGGATTACTGCGTAATATGTCAATAAACATCTGATTTTGGCTCATTTTCACTCATTCAAAAACACCAGTGCTTTGGCTTCATTGCTAACACATAGGGCATCACATCAAATATACCTCCTGCTTTGTACTACACATCTTCTGTATGTATATATTTTATATTAACCTTGCATCTATTAAATAATCTGAATATGCACACACACAACATCTGTATCTGTGTCTTGGGAAATGCATATATCCATAGAACAGTGTGTTCATAAACAGCAGTCCTTTAGTTTAATTAATAACATGCACAGTATGTGCAATATCACTGTATATAAAGTCCCATTTATTACTTATTAGACATATAAAAACTTATTGTTCTCTCCCCGTTTATTCTGCTGATTCAACACAAAATTTTTCACCCACATTTTTCAGAAGTTACTACTCCTCAGGCTTTCGAGATAGACACACCGTTCCAACTTTAAAACGGCCGGCCCGGTTTGGACATGACCGCCTACATTTCAGTATACCGTACCTCTTGTCGTTTGTCCGTTATTGTCGTTTTTCTGCAACTTTTTGGCCCATTGAAAATGGCGGAATGTTGGCACGCATATTTGCAAGCACACTTTTTGCATTTTCTGCGGGTATGCAGTCTAGTTTATTATTTATTACTCTGCACTCTATCCCCATTTTTTACTCTTTGTGATTATCTATCTTGTCTTGTAACACTATTTATTTATTGTATGTTGTAAACATTTTTCATATATGTCTGCACTGGAGAAGGGGTTGTTTTCAATCTCACTGTCAGCCTATATAGTGCATATTGTATACATGTGTATAGTGACAATAAAAGGCATTCTGTTCTGTTGTAGTATTATCTAATTATCTCACTCAAAGCACATGCTGGCATGCAGAGCCACAGTGCCAATGACGGTGACTACCCAGCCAATCTGCTAAATGTCAACAGGATCCTACTGTGTAAAGAGTAGGATGGTGACTCACCTTGTAAACATCAAAGTTATCAATGATGGCATCAAAACACGTGTACAGGTCATTCAGTAATGTCACCACCTGGGTGGGAGAACAAAGAGAAAAAACAAAATGCAAATTTAACAACAAATTTCTTTCTCTCTCTCTCTCTCTCTCTCTCTCTCTCTATATATATATATATATATATATATATATATATATATATATATATATACACACTAATATCCGTATATATATATAAAAATATTGTATAGTGAAGAGGGTACACAGTTATCACTGTACACACACATATATATTGTGTATGTTTTTGAATAAATTATTTACTTGTGGTTTAATAATAACTGTGTACCCTCTTCACTTCGTTTTAGGGTGAATTACTTTTATAAACCTATATATATACTGTATATAGTATAGTAATGCGCAGTTACGAAGCCCATGGAGACACATGTCTTAAAATGCTAGTATTTGCCTTATCTGGGCAGATGAGTATTTGGAAAAGAATGTGCACTATTTTCACTCTGTTTACGGCGGCTGGCATCACCCATGGAGGTCTGCCGGGGGACTCCTGCAATGTGTTAAGTGCATGAAGTCCCAGCACTTGGTCCAAATTAAAATATTTTCAGCCTTCCCTTCTTTGGATGCCTTCCCGGAAACAGTCCTCGCTGAGCAATACATTAGGACTTGGTTGAAAATGAAAACAATGGACTAAAAAAAAAAATGACAAGAGATTCAGAGAAATAAAAAAAGTTACAGCAAATGTTAGTGGAGTTATAACACCGCAGAGGGAATAGTTTTTATATGTCTGAATAGAGTTCATTGATTCTGCGACAACAGTAAATCACCATGGCAACTCTTCTTTTAGGGAATCCTTTAACCATCACCTATCTTTAACCAACACAGACATATAGATCAAATGAGACCATATCAGAAGAACTCGGGTACAGAGCCATGTGAACATGTCGGATTCCACACGTTGCACTCCAGTGACAAAATCCTAACAGACTGGTTATGTTTTACATGTACAGCTGAATGTCATAAATGCAGCATTATCATGATTTACCCTCATGGTGCATTAGTACATGTGACTGATGGGTCTGCTCCCAAACGGATTGCTGTGCAACACATTTGAAGGTTGTACTTGACTCTGATCACAACCTCTGGGAGGTGTACCTTCACTCTGAGAGACACGAGTGACACTTGATGCCAATTTGAGGGTACACGCTTGTGTTCCACCTTCTTTGCCCGATGTCGCCTTTTAACAGGTAGGCTACACGAGAGGCGAGAGGGTATATATCCAAGGCTCGTAGGAACACTGGTATATTTTTAGGATTGCAATCGAGGAAGGAAAAAAAAATAACATGCTTGCCTCCAGTGAGTCACTTCTGCGTCAAAGTGAGAAAGAGCAGCTGTTTTCCTGACAAGAAGCGCTATCTATAATTCGGACCTCTGCCTTACATAACCATACTGCGTTGAAAAGAAATATCGAGACATTACAACAGAGAGCAAAAGAGAGGGAGGGAGAGAGAGACAGAGAGAGAGAGAGAGAGAGAGAGAGAGAGAGAGAGAGAGAGAAAGAGATAGAGAGAAGCAGAGCGAGAGAGACAGAGACAGAGAGAAAAAGAGAGATATTTGCATATTGAACTCTTTAAAACTTAAAATATCAGGATTATTCCACAAACCCCCAACTCATTAAAAACACCAGGCTATTTGGGGAGGGACACTGCAGTCTCCTGAGGCACTATTTTGCTGTAACTTCAAGGAAACAATAAAGTCAGCTTTACTGGGAATACACACACTGTCTTGACCAAAAGACACATTATTCAGACACATTATTACCACCAAACTTCAGCACATTTTTTATTCATTTAGTTAAACATCGGTGAGAAACCTATCTGTGGGGATTTTGACTTAATAAAGTGGTTTGTACACCTTGTTGAAACCCTACACTAGACTAGACTATAACAGCATTTTTAAGAAATAAGGTTCTTGCTTGTGTCTCTGTAGCTGATGGTTGAGGTGAGGCATTGGCTGGCAGCGAGCGCAGAGCAGTGCAGCACAGTGCAGTGTATGGCGTGTCCTACCTGGAGCGGTGTGCTCTCTGCTGACATTGACGTGAAGCCAACGATATCGCTGAAGTAGATGGTAACGCTGTCAAAGGCTTCCGCTTGGACCGTCTCCCCGCGCTTCAGCTGCTCTGCCACCGAACTGTGGGGAGACAAGAACGAGAATGAGAGGCCTGAAGTCGGGGGCGAACCGCACAGTCGTTTCGAGAGGATTAACACACCAGAAACACAGAACCCTTCACAGCCATTCTGTGCTATTTAGTAGTGCACTGAAATGAGAAGGCCTTTCGTTTCTCTGCAATTAACAGAAGCCGAACCCCATGGAGTTGTGGTACCCTGGGCTCGTACTAATTGTTATTGTTTGCATGTGCACTGATGGAAGCAAGCTGCTAACCTTAACAGGGAACCTTAATCACAGTCCCAAAAAAATCACACAGGAAAAAAAGGAGTGAGACCCAATAATATCAGTAGCTTCAGGGAGGTCTTAACAGCTTTTTGCCAAACCACCAAAAGCGCCTGTCAGTGATTTTTTTGCTAGTTTTTCATACCACTTCGACAAAAGGAAGAGGGAAAAAAACTTGATCTCTGTATTATAGTGTTATTATCAGAATCGCTCTTGTGCTAGAGAGCAAATGTCTTAGCATGGGAACCATCATGTCCTCTGCCTCCCAAGGCTATCATTCGGCACGGACCAAATCATGTTCTCTGCCTCCCAAGGCTATCCCTCTGCATGGACTAAATCATTTCGGCAGACAATGGACACACAAATGAACAACAGATAGGGACCATTTTCTTGTCTAGTGCCATTTATGTGTCGTCAGACAGCTCTGAACGATATCCTGGCTCAGTAATGAAGCTTTTTGTCATCTTCATCTTGTCATCTTGCCCTTTAATCTTTTCAAAGGCAAAACTTAAAAAAATAATATATAATTATCAATTACATTTTCAATCAAGCACACACTGGGGAAAAAATGGTAAAAAGAGGATTTCAATTCTGTGAACGATGGGAAAGTTTCTAAAAGGGAAGGAACAGGGTGAGTCACACGACGAAAGATCTTACTGTGGAAGAATCTGATAGAGGAGATTCTCTGCTTTTCGTTTCTCCTCCAGGTAAGCCTGTGTCCGCTCCTCGACCAGGTTCTCCAGGTTGTTTGCGTATTGCTCCATTCTGGAGAGCAGGTTGTTGAGAATACTCGTGCTTCCTTCTCTGCAATACACAAATGACCAGGCAATCATTAGGACATGTACTCTGTGAAATGTATGTTGTTAAAATGTAAGTTGTGTTTAGACAAAAAAAAATATGTTTTTGTAAAATTTTAATATGTTGCCAAGTATTTTTGTTTCTGGTCTCCTAATGGATCCTCATCCGTTCAGCTCAGATGAAGCATAAAACACCATATTAATGTGTTTGTAGAGTTCAAGAAATAATGGAAAATATCTGCACCACACAGGGTCGAAAAAGAAAAAAAACCCTCTGTCCTTTTTTGGTTTTGCAGCCTGAGTGAGTCACTGCTGTACACTAAAACTCTGTGGAATTTCAGATCTTCCCACGGTCAAGAAATCACCATCCTACATGCTAAAAGAATGCGCTATCAGAGGAAGGGGAAACACTCACAATTATGACCGCTTGGACCGACCTTGTAAAAAAGGCACATCTCTGAGTCATTCAAAGTCACCATTCAAACCCGGCAGTAGGAGGGAGGGCTGTGGGGGTGGGGTTGGGGGGGGGGGGGGGGTGTTGGAGTCGGGGTGGGGGTGAGAGTGGGCGATGAGTAAGTACACATAGTGCTGCTAGAAGTGCCACGTCTTCCTCTTCTTCATCAGTGAAATTGGTTCCTGTGATGGATGGCTTGGCGCCATTACATGGGATGAAAGCGTTCAGACTAAACACGGGCGACCCTGCGGTGTGAGTGCTGTGGCGACAAGTCTGGCCACGGTGCTGTCCTACAAAGGCAAAGTGCAGTAACTACGTGAACTTAGAAACTGAGAAAAATGCTTTCAAAGTTGTCATACTGCTGGGAACATGTTGTAGGTATAATAGTGGTAATGCTTTTATGTACTTTCTTAATAGGAAGAAACAAGATACTTAGCCACAAGACAAAGGAGGTGTTATAAAGTCAATTTACAGTCTAAACTCAGTTTTCACAAAATATGTAGTTACTGCCAAAGACAAAAGAGGTGTTATAAAGTCAATTTCCAGTCTAAACTCAGTTTTGACAAAATATGTAGTTACTGCATTTTGGCTTTGTAGGGCAGAGTGACACTGTAGCTGTGAGGATGACCCTACCACGCTACTGTAATGACCACACAGACCCTACCATGCTACTGTGGGAGGTGTGTTTTCATAGCTGATATTATAATGCATGTGCATTTGTTATGAATGTGAACATTTAGCTGAAAATTCTATGTATCACATATTATTAAAGTTCTTTGTTTAAAATGGTTTGGTTTTTGCAAATAGCCAGAGAAAATGAAACACTGACAGAGATAGAGAGAGAGAGAGAGAGACATCCAACCATCTCTTTTTAGATCTCGGTTTATAATGCGAACACAGTCCATGTCCTCAGAAGCATACCAGCCTATCAGCAGCCTATCAGCATATCCACAGGACGCCACTTAACACTGCATCAGGTGTGTCTGACAGACACTGCTCCTTATGACGGGAAATATAGCAGCACTGTCACTCAGCAGGGAAACACACCCTGTTATGGTTGTCAAAGCTGCCTGTCTGGACTACACCACAGCTCATACAAAAAAAAGTACTTAAAAGAATATGAGACGGGAGCATGAATTAAGCAGATGGAGCAATCAATACAAATCACTATCCGCAGCCTGGATGAGAATGAGGAGGAGTGTGCAGGGTATTGTTATGTTTGTGCTACATATGGTTCTTAAGTAGCTATTACGTACAGATATTGTGCACACCTGTGTGTTCTTATAAATAGCAGTCTTGCCCTGAGAGGTGGAAGACCTTGTGTTCATGACAGATATTCTCGTCAATGTTAGGATTTTAGTATAAAAATGTTTATAGCACGTGTTCAATTCTTCTGCCACGCTGTTTGCGTCTTGTATGTCTTTGTAGGTCCAGATTTATGGGCTGTATTTTAATTAAAAAATAAATAAATCCCATTTGTTGTGGTTCAAACGTGCTCAGTTGTAAGCAAGTGGACTTCTTTTTGGAGCTTGAATAGCACTTGTGCCTGCCATGACCTGGCTAAATGAGAATTGTGACAGACATATTTCAGAAACATCAGTTCATCTGTGGTAATTCCATTATAGTGGTTTGTCTGTCTACCTAAGCAGTGTTGCACTACTTGGGTTGTTTTTGCCCTCCACTCCACCGTCTGCCTGTGCTTAACTCACTTGTTGTGCTTCATCATGATTCAAATGTTCTATTATAACAAATTTTAAAAAACATTTCCAAATCTCACTTGTTGAGGGTCAAAATAGCTGAGTTGTAAGCAACTGGACTTCTTTTTTGGAGCTTGAGTAGCACTTAGAATCTTCACAGACATACTCACGTGTTGTATCTTGTAAGTGGGTCCAGATTCAAAGGCTATATTTTAATAAATTAAAAACAAAAAAACATTTAAAAAGCTCACTTGTTGAGCTTCATCATGAAGATCTTGATGTGGCTGAAGTCGGGCCTCTCAGCAGGGTCCTCGGCCCAGCAGCCCTCCATGAGGATGGTGAGCTCCTCGCAGTGCCGTGAGTTGTCCGTGCTGGGCCGGAAGTACGGCTTCTGCCCGTTGCGCACCTTCTGCACGATCTCTGTCACAGGGAGGAATCATGAGGGATCATGGGTAATATTACATGGAGCAACTTCAGGAAACATGTGTTCTGTCTGAAGTACGTGTGTCATTAAGTCACTAAGCTAAAACAGATTTTTTTTTCTTCTCAGGTGCATGTGCATGCGAAGACACACATACACACCCACATACAGGTGCACACATACACACACACACACACACTTAGGTGCACACACACACACACCCATACACAGAAACACATACACACTTACACATCCACACATGCACACACATACACATACACACCGAGGTTTTGTAGATGTATTTATGGACTAGTAAATCATTCCATACAGGGCCAGGCCTACAAACATATTTTACTGGGTATATAAATAATGCGACTGAAACAGCATGACAAATATTCCATATTTGAAAACAACTCTCTGAAGTAAACTGGGCAACAAAGCATTCCCCACATTGCAAATTCACACCAAAAGCAGTGCTTAAAATCTACAGCTGGTAACTCTCAGCCGCTGCACTCACTCCCGGCAATGGAAAAAGGCTCAAGTTACCTTTGGGACTGAGGTCCATTCCCTCAACGTAGAAGGGTCCATTTCTCAGGGCGATCTCCTGCAGGATGATGCCAAAGCTGTAGATGTCACCCGCCTGGGTTCCCTGTGGCGGATGCCTGTCGTAAAGCAGCAGCTCTGGGGCTGTCCACAGCTTCTCTGCAGCACAAATATTTTGACACATTAAGAGTCGCAGTCATGCCTGAGAACAAACCACAGCAATGTCACACAATGTGACACACTGACTGGCTGGCTGGCTGCATGCCACGGGCCATCGCAGTTGTATTCGCTTCGTTTCGTTTCGTTTTTGTTCACCTACTTGCGTATAACGCATGCGAGTCCTCGTTTTCGCATGAGGACCGGAAGCTTGCCAGGCCATAATCGGTGATCTTCAGCACGAAGCGGCTGTCCACCACACAGTTGGACGACTTGAGGTTTCCATGGCATCCAATGTAGCTATTGTGCAGAAAGTTCATTCCCTGGCAGAGAGAGGCATGAAACTGACTGTTAAAGACGTTTTGCCCGCAGTTTATGGGGTAAATGTAGCAGAACCGCAAGGAATTCTAAATATACTAAGAGAAAAGTGAAACATAATAAAACACATAATATTCGAAAGCGATATTCTAGGTAGTCTATGTGTGGCCTGGGAATTCCTTGTGAATATGTGTGTGTGCGTGTACATGTGTGTGTGCATATGTGTGTGTGTGTGTGCATGTGTGTGTGTGTGTGTGTGTGTGTGTGTGTGTGTGTGTGTGTGCATGTGGGGGGGAGGGTGCATGCACAATTAACCAGAGTGTAATGGAACAGTGGCTGGTAGACACCATGTAATCACTTTCTGGGGAGAAAAAAAAAAAAGAAAAAAGTGCAAGTGAAGTCTTGAAGTCTCACACAGCACTTCATCCATCCAGCAGATTTTATTTCCATACTATGCTACACTTCAGCGCCCGCCTGATGCCCCCTCCACGCTGGAGAGGTGCTCAGCAAAATGTTTCTAACAGGCAGCAGCAGCCATCGAACACCATGGTATTTAGTGGCAAATTTCTTCCCCCAAATGACAATGTGTCTGGGGTACTGAACTCGACACCCTTCTCGGCTCGGGACGGAAATCGATGGCTGTGGTGTGGCGCTACAGTTGAGAATGGGGTTCAGTTTTTGTGTCATCTGTGCCGAAGCAAGACAGAGACAGAGACAGAGACAGAGAGGACAGACACATGATTGGCTCAGATTAGGCTGTGCCAAAGCAAGAGAGACACGACAGACACATGATTGGTTTAGATTAGGCTGTGTCAAAGCAAGAGAGAGAAGAGGGGCGCGTGATTGGTTCAGATTAGGCTGGGTGCATTTACAGCTTGGGCTTTATTAGGGTTGTTTGTGCAGGGGTCGCCGGCTTCTTTGATGCCTGTAACCCCCCGCCTTTTATTTTCTTTTTCCCTGACGAGCCATCCATCTGGTAATGCCTTTTCAATTCTGAGGCTCCAGTGAGCATGTGAGAGAGAGATCATCTTACTGCTTTTTGCTGCTTTTAGCTGATGTACAGCTTGCCACAAACAAAAAGCCTCTTTTTTTACTTGGCTTTACTTGCTTCGAGCTGTACGAAAAACATTTCTCTGAACTAGTGATAAGTCATATCAGCACTTGGGAGTGTGTTCTCTGAACTGATTCTGAACTGTTCAGAAAATGACAAATGCAGTGTACAGTACCTTCACAATGTCATTGATGAGAGAGTATCGAAACATCCAGTCCAGGTTTATGCTTTCATTCTCTAGGATATCCTAACAATGAAAAAAGCACAGTCATTGACAACAATGCAAAAAAAAGAAGCTTCACATAAAAACAATGAAAACAAGGGTGGCCCAACTGTTGAAGTATTGAGTATTAGCAGTCAAAAACACCTCATGCAGTTACACTGGAAGGGTGTGTAGCTAATAGCCTATAGCCTATAGCCTATAGCTGTAGCTTATCCTTTAGCACAATTAATATGCTGTACAACTTGCTTTGCATAAAAGCTTTTGCTAAATGGTTAAAAGTAAATGCAAATGAATTTGTCTGGCTAATCATGTACAATCTGTCCCTAAGAGCTTTAACATTTGTGCATACATGTTCAAGTCTGATGTCACCAGAAAGGCATTCAATTGTAAAAAAAAATGGGCCAACAGTACTGGCCACCAATAATTTGACCAGCTAGCAGAAACAGCTGCCAAATGGTTCCCAGAAACCAGCCCGGCACTAGCACACAAAGGGCTGCTTTCAAAGTATATGTTTTCTGCAACAACCGAACGACCTCTCATCAACCATCTTGAGGAAACAATGGGATCAATAGCCCCACGTCCTTCTGCTGGGGTCGGAAGAGCGGCAGCAAGCCGTCATGCCACGGCTCAGTGTCCCACAGCCATAATTTTAGAATATTGACTGGAATGCCTCACAAAGAGCCTTTATATCTCGTATCAGTGGGATGCTGGCTGCATTACATAATGAGCTATTTATACGGCTGGGGGGAAATAAGAGTGCACACAATATGTCCGTGGGGATTTTTCATGAAGCCATGCTGGGTGCATTACCTGAAGACTTCCTCTAGGACAGTACTCGGTCACAATACAAATGTTTGGGGGGTCGATGCAAGCGCCAATGAACCTCGTCAGGTGGTTGAACTGGACGTCTCTCATCTAGGACAGAAAGGAGAGAAGGTTGTCTATCAGTGATGGAGCCGTTACACATTCAATGAGGCTGACATCCTCACAAGGTCTTGAGCAAGGTCGACCAGATGGGTTGCATCAGAACTCAGAGATAACTTAAATCAGTGGCTGCTGGTGGTGATTTCTTGCATGGCCTCTCCACAACAGAAAACAAGGAGGAACAAAAAAAAAACAGACGTTTGCAGATGTTTGTACTTGCACTTAAGTGGAATATTAGTCAAAAAGACCCACGGGTGTACTGAAACAAGAGCTTATCGACTTTTATCGAGAGTGTGTTCATCCTCGGCGTCTCCCACTGCCGTCTTGTACTGCCCCAGATAGAAGAATTCATCATGTCAAGATGTTCTTACTTTGTCAAAATATTTTCACATATTTGATGACTTTCTTCCCTGCCAAGATGATGAACTTTTGCCTTTTGTGTTAATACTATACAGCAGTAAATTAGTGCTCTTGAGTTCTGAATAAGAAAAAAAAAAACGGTTCCTGATTCCTGGAATAATTAGGGCCACCAGCAGGCTCCTTCATTCTTGAATTGGTTTCAGAGTGCACTTTAGGCCTACCCAAAAAAACGGCCTCTGCTCTTTTTTTGAGATCAGAATGGGCAAGGGAGCCTACATGGCTTAAATGAAATGACACTTCAGGTGTGTTCAGAGTCAGGGCTGGGCCTTTAGTCTGCTAAAGAGCTTAGCGCCGTCCAGCTGAGTCCACTGACGTAGAGGCCAGCGAGAAGGCACGAGGGCTCTCTTCCAGGAGGATCCTTGAGAACTAGAGGCTCTCGGGCCGTGCGGCGAACAAACGCTGTGAAAGTAAC